>CM055102.1:22251917-22334159 GCA_029204225.1 Diphasiastrum complanatum
GTAGTCTCGCTTCACTACTGGACAATTGGATCTTCTGATCCTAGACAGAATTATCTTCTCACACGCAGGCGAAGCTTCTGTTTGTGTTCATCTTGATTGCTTACTAGCATCAGACTTCTTCAGTGTCTCTTCTCTTGGTTACAATCTATGTATCATGTTCTGATATATGTCAAGTATTATCCAGTAAGTACGGTCTCTCTATGTGAACCTAAGATTAGAGTGATTATACATCTACAACTAATCAGGGAATTACAAGAGTGGCAGATTAGCCACGACCTAGGAAGTAACTGTTGACATCATGCCATCAGATCAGATCTCTGTACCCCTAGGTACTTGCGTGATCTCTGGTGGTACTCCTTGGAGCGTGAGGACAGAACGGGTTCCGTTTACCTCGTCTGCCTTTCTCTCTTGCTGGACCGCTGGTGTCGTCATTTAGTTCTTCTTGAGTTTTTAGAGGAGCTATGACATTCCATACTTTAGATTGGCCAAGATGCTTGCCTCTTCGGCTCTCTCCCTCGTTCCTTTGTTGAAGACATTGTCAAAATTATCTCTTAGAAGAAGAACTCTGCCATGATCCAAGACTTTACACTTCTTACCAGATTGAATAGCTCCTAGTGTTCTCATGTAGTCATTTTTATCATTCCCAAGGAAAAAAAGGTTCCCTTGCGAAGATGGCTTGCAAAAACAAACATCCTAACTACCCACACTTGACTAACTAAAACTACATTGATCACAAGCAATCAAGCAAGAATAGGCAAGGGGGTGTGAAGAATCATCAGATCACCAAGATCCAATATGCCCCTTTAATCTTTGGTTATGAATGACAACACATCTAGCACCATTGACAATGTAGAAATCTAACACCTACTATATATAGAAGATGCAAACTGAACAAGATCTTGTAAAATTATCAAATATATGATAAAATGAAATTGATGTCCATACAATAACAATAAAGTACTGTATTTCACATATATGGATCCATTACTCGACTTACAATAGCATTCTACACACAAGATTGCAAGATATCAACACTATAATGCAAAAATGGATATAGGAGGTCCAACCTTGTATTGATTCCAAGATCAATGTTCAAGTCAAATAGATAGCTTTTTAGGAGGAGTGTTGAGAATCAAAAAGCCATATATCTTGACTTTTGATGAAGTCTGGCTTAGTAGAAACTCGAGCCAATCCACATGCATAATGTTAAGTTTGCCAAATGTTGTGAAAATTGTCAACATTTCCTAGCTAGTTTGAGGCCTAAATTGGCAATTTTTGTACATAGTTTTGGATCTAGCCTTTCACACATGTGAAAGAGGCCTAGATAATTATTTTAGTATATATGTCATATTATAGAAGTCTCAAACTTCAGGACCTTCGAAATGACACCAAAATCATGTTATTTGGACATATAGGCCAAACTTTTGGCTATTTTAGGCTATGGTGTCCTAAAATTGGGTCCTAAGTTCTAGAGAGAGGAGAGAGAGTCATCTCTCTCACCTATATTAGGCTAAAATTTGTGGAGAACAGGTTGGAGAAACTTATTGTATTGTTGAGAGAGATCAATATATCATTGTCACAGTCATTGTGAACATTGGTTGGTGTATTGTCTTCAAGCTTTTGTGTATGATCTTAAGAGGTTTTCAAAAGTGGTACGCTGTTGTTGGGAGCCCTGTTTGTTGTTATTTTTGGCTACCATCAGTACCTTTTATTAGTTTCTTTTGTCTCTTGAATGCTTTGTCAAGTTCATGTGTAGCATTAGGATGCTTTGCCATTTATAGCTTTTGTAGCTTGTTGTGCAAAAATCTTACCCAAGTATTTTGGGAGTTTGGATCCATTCAAGATCCACTTCTTTCACAAATGTGACATGCAAAGCAAACTATAGCTTGTACTGGCACATGCATGAACATTTGTACATTTGTAATCTAGAAAGTTACACATGTAGGAAAATTGTAGTTCAAGTTGCATTTCTCTACATGCAAACTTGTAGGTGTCAAGTTTTAGGTAGATACTACTCTTAGAAGTGTAAAAATGTGATTAGAGGCTTGATCTACCTCGAGCTAGTACATTCACTATATATTTAAGTGAGATCTCTCACAATTTTTGATGATGAATCAAGCATTGATGCTATTTCCTAGTCATTTTGGATTTTTACATGTAAGCTTGTATTGTACTTTCTCTCTTTACCCGAGGAGGAGGCTTTTCTCATGCATTAATTTTATTTGTACTTTTCCCACATGTTTGAAAGTAGTCATTTTTTGATTATTAGCATTCTAGATTGCGATTTAGCCATAGAATCTAGAGATAGATGGTGATTTTCACTCTTCAATCGATCTATGTGCTAACACAAAGCTTAGGAATATCATTCACATATTCATGGTACATCCCACACGTGTGAACTTGCTATACATTTCACATTTGTCACCTTCACTTGATATTGGACTTGAAGAACACATCATAAGAGAATCACAAACACCTAGATCCTCATCATTAGTAGTAAAGTTGATTTGCTTGCTACCTTCATCTCTTTGCTTCTTCAAACATTCATTAGAAAAATGCCCTTTGATACCACAATAGAAGCATTTTAACTTGGATATATCATTCTTTTTGCCAAAGGAAGAAGTCTCACCTTGATCTTGCCCTTTAGACCATTTGCTTTTACCTTTGCCCTTGAATTTGCCTTTGATGAATATGGCCTCATCTTGAGATGTTGATGTAGATCCACCCCTTGCTTGAAGCCTATATTCCTCATTCACCAAGATCTCTTACAAATCCACCATGCTAGGCAAAGTTCTTTGAATAGCAAAGCTCTGAACAAGGTTAGCATGATCATCAAGTAAGCCATTAAGTATAACTTGCACAAGTTCTACTTCCTTAATGCTCTCATCAATACATGCTAGCTCATTATTAAATGCTTTAACTCTCAACACAAAAGCATGAGCACTCTCTTCCTTCTTTTGAATAGATTGAAAGATTTGCCTTCTAAGAGTAAGTACTCTTGATTTAGACTTGGATTCATAAAGCTTCTTCAAAGTTTCCCAAGCCTCATTAGATGAACTGCACTTACCAACTTCCTTGAAAGCTCATTGGTAACATTCATCTTTATGATGTGTAGAGCTCTTCTAGTCTTGTCATACCATTTGATCTTGTTGTGCCAAGGGTCTTTTTGCCACTCCTACAACAATATCCATCAACTCATTCATCTCAAGGAGAGACTCCATTCTCACCTTCCAAGTAGAATAGTTGCTTGAGGTAAGCCTATCATTGCTTTCCAACATAAAGCCTCCATTGTAGCCATGTTGCAATGACCTGATCCTCTCTTTCAACCTGTTCCAATGCACAAAGCACTCTCTTGAATGTCAACAAATGAATCACTCAAGAAGAAACCACAAAGATATGGAGCATCTCAAATATCTTTCTTGCACCAAACCTAGAAAAATCAACACCAATCTCATGAACTTTTGTAATTTCTAAACTTGAAACACACTCTTGAGAAGTCCAGCAAACTCAAAAAAAAGAGATCCAAACAAATTTAGAGTTTTGACAAAAGTACAAAAAATTGAATCATCCAAATTCTATATGCAAATGCTACAAAGTTGATATAGAATCTTGTAGTCTTCAATGAGACATTCCTAATGCAATCAAAGTCGCCCAAATCTAGTAAGTGAAGTGTGAAATCAGCCTACTTCAAGTTCATAACCCTATATTGAGTTTTGATTTACAAAACATCAATTCTACACATGAAAAATGCTTGGTTTTTTGAGTAGAAATCAATCTAGCATGCTCTAGAATTGGTAACTCCTCCAAATCCTTGCTAAAGATGGTTGATTCTTCAATAACATGCAACAATATCTCTGATACTATGTGAAGAATTATCAGATCACTAAGATCCAATATGTCCCTTTAATCTTTGGTTATGAATGACAACACATCTAGCACCATTGATAATGTAGAAACCTAACATCTATTACACATAGAAGATGCAAACTCAACAAGATCTTGATCAAACATCAAATATATGATAAAATGAAGTTGCTTTCCTTACAATAACATTAAAGTAATGTATTTCACACGTGTGGATCCATTACTCAACTTACAATAGCATTCTACACATAAGATTGCAAGATATCAACACTATAATGCAAAAATGGATATATGAACCCAAATAGAACTCATGTATAAGCATGAATTAGAGGAGAGAGAGAGAATTGTATCTTTTCCCACGCTTGTACACTATTTATAACAGGTCCATGCCCTATTTGGATGTCCTTCTCCAAGCTTATCAACAATAGAAAACTTCTAGATCTATTCTAAACCCTACACAAAATTAGACTAGATTCAATGTACCAAATATTCAAATTTGAATCTTCCCAAATTTGACCTACTTCCTTTTCCCACACTTTCTAAAAGTGGTAATTAAAATGAACTTAGTCTAAAATAACTTCAAAATGTTCATCTCTAAGTTTAAGATGCATATTGGCCTAAATTGCGAAATGAACTAAACATGACTAAATTAGTTGATATTTCTCACAAGGAAGTCATGAGGTTCAAGGGTTGAATAATACCTCGATGAAAATTGAAATGTATAATTAACCACATTAAAACACAGTGGATGATTGTACAATAGGTAAGCGTATAATGAGATCACTCAATCCTAACAAAGATGATTTTATGGTCAATCTAGAAGCGTTAGCCACTTCTTTCTCGCTCTAGATTGCAAAAAAACAAAATGTGAAAGACATGATGCACTCCTAGAACTATGCAATTACATGAGGTAATAGTTGGGTGCTTGGGTTGCACCAAGGCAATAGCCTCATTGATGACGTGCGCTTATTGCCTTGTGCTATAACATGGCAACAATCACCATCTAAGGCTTATTATAACTATAATGCTTGAGATTGTTGAAATAGGGAGAACATAGTTCCAACTTTGGATGCAATTTCATGCTCGACCACACTTTCATCCAAAGGCGGTGATAGCTCGTCAAAATTGAATAGCACATGGTGAGGATAGGTGGAGAGCATTGGGGGGGGGGGGGGGCGGGTGGGGGCGCTTTAGAGCAATGTATTTTGCATCACCATTGCAGTGGCACTAAACCTTTTGGTGGGGATTTCGTAGCAAGGTGGCATAGGAGATCAACTTTCAGGGAAGCAATATGACTGCTTTTGTCAATCACGATGCAAAAAGGCAATCCTCCAAAGAACAATTCTAATGCTTGTTGTCAATCACGATGCAAAAATGCAATCCTCCAAAGGGCTCTCATGCGATTTCCTCCAAAGGGCTCTCGTGCCTCCAATGACACCCTTGTCCCCAAGGAATTGGCAAGGAATTACGCCCATAAACACCCATGCAAGGGCATCAACACAACATGGTGTTTATGCTTGGTATAAAATGCCCCGGGCCAGGTGCCTCCAGAAATTTATATATCCTTGGTTTTGTTTCCCGCCAAATATTTCCCTCGCTATTCTTCCAAATTTCTTAGCAACGAAAAATAGGAGCCTCTTCGTATTTTTCTTTGCTTTTTTCTTCACTCCTCGTTCCGATCCATACGTTTGCATTCGATCCATCCATCTATCCTCTCCTCTCTTTACTCTTCTGTTTGAGCTTTCTCTCAACCACACCTTCACCTCAGACTCAACTCTCTTTCTTCATCGTGAGCTTGGATTTCACATATTGTACTGTGAGCATTTTGCTTTGCATTCATAGAGTTTGTAGAGAAATTTCAGCTGTAAATCGCATTTTGTGCTGGTTGTTGGTTTTTCCTTGTCTTTCAAATGGGGCAAGGATTTTAGAGCTCTTGATTCTCACTAGCTTGCGTGAGTCTAGACCACAACAAGGGCTCTCAAGCGACTGGTGGCATTTAGATGGGCAGGTCGGCAAAACTGCAGCTGCATGATGGCCACAACGGAAAAGGCGTCACCTCGATTCTGTGGGATGTTCAGGCAGAGCATCTCATCACGTCTGGAAGCGATGGAAGGATACTGATCCACAAAACAGGCGCGCCATTACCGGTTTTGAAAGATACTCTAAAGCACCATAGTGCGGCAGTCACAGCGATAGCCATCAATAAGCAGGGGCGCAATCTTGCATCTGGATCAGTTGATCATTCTGTGAAGCTTTACGCTTATCCCGGTTAGTTTTTCACGCCCATGAATCACATCTTTTAGTTGCATGTACAAGAAGCTCGACATCTTTTTTTACTCTTCAGGGTTATAATCGCCACGGCCAAATCTCTGTTACTGCATATCGGGAAAGAGATATGATAAACAATGAGAAATTTGGCTTGGAGGTGTGTGCTTTTGCATTCATACATGGCTTTTGGAGTTGATATTGAATGAGTGGATGGTGACTAAGCTGGAAATGCTGCTTTGTGTTTACAGGCGGCCAGTTTCAGAGCACTGTGACGAGGTTCACCCTGCCGATTAGATCCCTTGCATTTAGTGCTACAGGAGGGATCCTCGCTGCAGCAGGCGATGACGATGGAATCAAGCTTATTAGCACCGTTGATAGTTCCATTATTCGTGTGCTCAAGGGTCATGATGCGCCAGTTGTGAGCCTTGCTTTCGATCCAAAGAACGAGTACCTTGCATCAGCAGGGAGTGATGGGACGCTGATCTTTTGGCTCTTGTCTTCTGGGAGGAAATTGCATAATCTTAAGCACATAGTACCGGCTATTGATATCAATTCAGCAAACAGGAACAGAATAGAGTGGCATCCAGATGGACATGTGCTTGCTGTTCCGGGATGTAAAAATGATATTCTGATGCTTGACAGAGATACTGCAGAAAAAATATACAGCCTTAAAGGTGGGCATTCTGCTGCAGTTGGTTTTCTCACATGGTCACCTAATGGGAAATACCTTGCAACTGCTGGGGAGGACAGGCAAGTGATGCTATGGGATGTCGAGAATCGGTTAGATCTGGATCGCTACAAGTTGGAGTCGCAAATTTGCAGTTTGTCATGGAAGCCCACAGGAAATGCACTGGCCATGATTGACATCGATGGAAAATTTGTAGTGTGGGAAGCTGCCATTCCTTCACACATGGCTTCACCTACAGTCTCGCCACCCACGGATCCTGCCATGGACAATGATGAACATCTAAAGTTCAGTGATGACGAGGAAATGTCAGATCCGGACAATGGAACGATTCCAACAGTTAGTGAAGATACTAAGTCGAAAGATAATCTTGGCACGGGGTTGAGTGATGAGGACAGTGACGAGGAAACATTCCGGAGACCAAAAAAACTACGCAAAAAGTCTCCTGAAGCTGTTCATTCTGAAGGAGGGCATGGTAAGATTTTGACAAAGTCTGCTTCAGAAAATGGCTTGCATGAGGATGAGAGCCAATGGCGGAAAGAGAAATCTAAAATCATTCAAAGTTCAATGCAGGCTCCCTGTCAGCCTGGATCAACACAGCCTGTTTCTGGAAAGCGATGGTTTCTTGCTTACAATTTGCTTGGGAGTATTACCAGCTGTGAAAATGATGGTTTATGTCATGTTGAGGTGTGCTCAACACATTCCCAGCTCAGTAATGAATGGATTGTTCGTTTTAGTATATATTATGCTATTGAAGTCGTTTTTGTTGGTGACGAAGATCTTGCAAATACTGTGAATGAAGGTTGAATTTCATGATATAAGTCGAGGAATGCGGGTGCCAGCCTTGACAGACTACTTTGGTTTCACAATGGCTGCTTTAAATGAAAAAGGACATATCTTAGCAAGCCCATGTGCTGGGAAAGACCAATTAAGTATGGTCATGTACCGTCCTTTTAATAGCTGGGCAAATAACAGTGAGGTGGGTTCTTCTTGATGACTTTTTTCAATCCATAGTTGTTATTTATCTGAGTATCTAGGCTCCATGTCCTCGGCTATCATTTAGGTCAGATATCAGATGTGATTGATGGAGCTATTATAAACTCATCAGATGAAGAGAGTAGCAATATTTAATGCCTGTCTTGCATTTTGTAGTGGTCAATGAGATTGCCACCTGATGAAGAAGCTAAGGCAGTCGCGATTGGTGATGGTTGGGTTGCAGCAGCCACAAGCCTTCATTATCTGCGCATTTTTTCTGAAGGAGGTCTACAGGTCTGTTTTGAACCCCAGGGTTGTCATGACAATTAGGAGAAGATGATTGGGTGAATAAACAGAAAATTTTAATATTAAGGTTCCATGACACTGAAGTTACAGAACTGGATCAAAAAGTGTCATATATCTGAATATAATTTTGCTGAGATGATTGTGGGAGTAACTCCAAAACCAGTTGGAATGTACTGTAAGTTCCGGAACGTACAGTCTAAATGCAAAAAACAATAATCTCAAGTGCAAAAAACGAAAGGCTAAAAGTCTGCTTACTGCGCGATCTGCGAGCCTTCATGATCCACATGAAGGTGTATCGCAATAAAGGTGGGAAGTATGTCTGATGTCACATCAGTGGTCTATTTTATAATCATGTGTGGAAATGATCTCATATTTGGAGCATGCAATGCCTGGATGTTTTCAGAATCATTGAATTACAAGTTTTGTAGTTTCTGTGTAGACAGATAGACAGAAATAAAGACAATCCACAGTAGGGTTAGGTACTAAATAAAGATGAGGTACAAGTTTGTGTACAACCTCCTTCTCCAAATCCGCTTTCAATCAATTGTTTACCTCCTCAACCATGGTGTTTTAAGCATTGAACATTCTTGCTAGAATAGAAAATATCTCAATGCATTTGAAAGATAGAGGCTTGTTACACTACTTCCTGGAAATTAACTATGTGTTGCTTTCCTAGTCCTGTGTGACATGCAATGGTCATTGCGTTTTGTTATGAGAGCAACATGTGAAGTAATGTTGTTTTGGAGATCATAATTACAAGTTTGGACTGGTGTCTAGGCTGTCAAAAGCTTGTTCAAGTTGGCTAGACTCTTGAGAATAGTGTTCCTACAGAAGTAAAGGTCATTTTATTTGTAGCCAGGCAGGTTTGTCGTATTCATGACAAGTGTGACCTAACCCAGGAGTAGAAACAAAAGGTACCCCAACAAGGCTACCGTTTTCATGATAGTGAGCTCATAAGGATGCAGAGGACAGGGTTGGTGCTTGGGACGCCATTCCTCCTTTCGACAATGGCTCTTCATTTATTTTAGAAGCTCAGTGGTGATGGATAGTAGGTTGACTCTAGATCTTGCTTTCTATTATGTCATGACAGATACTAGGTTGGCTTCTTCAAAATAAAAGATGAAGTCTATTGATTCTAATTTAAATCAGTTTAAAAAACTTATTGGAATTTGCATTCAGAAATGTCTCTCCAGTCCCCACCATCACAAATGTTCATGCTCCTTCCATAAGTATGGATCAATTTGTTGCTCGTTTTCCAAATACTCTTGCTCCTATCACAACACTTTGTAGTTATTCCTCTTATGACTTAAACCCTCCCGAGTGAACTCAAAATCCAAATCACCTCTATATTTGAATCAGAATGTTGATAGGTCATGTCTTGGCAAAAGTATATAGTTTCCAGACATCATTGGGTGGTAGACTGTTCGGCATCGAAGAATTGTGTCATTATAGGTTATAAAAGGGATCAACTTTTTTTGATAGGTATCAAAGTCATCACAAGTCAGAGGTAATTATGATTTAAAATTTTAAGCCTAATTTTAACTACTAATATGTATTTGTTATTGAACATGGATGAATCCTAAATTATGACTGAAATTTGAAACTTGAATCTGTATTATGGATTTTGTATCACAAGTCAGAGGTAATTATGATTTAAAGTTAAGCCGAATTCTAACTACTAACATATATTTGTTATTGATCATGGATGAATCATGAATCATGATTGAAATATGGAACTTGAATCTGTATTATGGATTTTGTATCTTTATTTAGAATTATTAACAAATTCAAGTTTTAACTCAAGTCGACATCTCGATCCCCTAAAACCTCAAAAAACTACATTTTCCAAAAAGGTTTTACAAATTTTTTTTTCGAGAAAAAGTTAGTCAATTCGTACTTTGGAATTTAGTTGGAATCGATTTGGATTGTTCGACAGTGTTGATGGTTGGAGATTTCAATCTATTGCAGAAGTTTTTGCTATCGCTAACTGGTCCTGTCGTCTCAATGGCTGGCTATCAGCAACAGCTAGCAGTGGTTACTCATTCTTCAAATCCTCTCCATTCAGGAGATCAGGTAGTCATTTGATCTCTGATATGCTGATTGCATGATTGATATATGGCTGCCTTTGTTTTTGAAAAGAGTTACATATCATAATTTGTTCAGGCATCTGAGCTGTTGCACCGAATAAATTTCAACTGTAACACATCTGCAGCCTATTTAGAGAGCTTAATTTTTTTTGAGATGGTTGACTGTCTAAACCGTTGTTAGTGGATCCCAGGGAGGTAAAGATTACATATGGTTTTGGTGTTTCTAGGGTGCTATCCTAGCTCAACATTGATACATTAATTTTATGCACTTTTCTGAAGCTGTAGGTGATGGATTTTGCTATATTTGATGTGAACGAGCGAGCACGTAAGATAACTGGCCGACTTCCACTAAGCCCCGGTGCCCTCCTTTCCTGGCTTGGATTCAGCGAAGCTGGAATTCTCAGTTCCTACGATTCCAAGGTAAATACTGCCAGTCCTGCAATATTGTTAGGAATGGTTTGGTTCTTGTTAGAAGCTGTTGACGGGTGGTTGTTATCGTGTAGCTGCTCTTGACTGAAGTTTATGTTGCAGGGTGTCTTGCGGATGTACAGCACTGAGTACGATGGTTGTTGGGTACCTGTTTTTAGGTAATGTGTTCCTCAGTATTACAATGCCGTTTGAGGCTGGTTTCTGTGCTGTCATTTTGGTTATGTTTAAAATCTTCTATATTTCTGCTCAGAACAGAGACTAAAATTTTATTTGAAACACTAGCAGTGCTGGAAAAGAAAAGAAGGGCTCAAGTGAGAACTTTTGGATGGTGGGACTGAATAGCAAACAGGTGTTTTGTGTTATGTGCAAATCACCTGATACGCAACCTCAGGTTAAGATCGTTCTATTGTTCTCCCAACCAATGAGATTTCGCACATATCCACGGAATGGGTTTTGAGCTTTCATTGAAAATCATTTCTTCTGTGTAGGTTGCTCCAAAGCCCGTCCTAAGTGTCTTTACCATGAGCTTGCCTCTTGTACACTCAGACCTGGGTGCTGATGATTTGGAAAACGAGTTTCTCCGTGGAATTCTACTGCTATCAGAGGTCTGTCAAAGCGCTATGTTCATACTTAATTTAGCTTCAAAGTTCAATGGGGACTTTACTTTTTTCATTCACAATTTTATTTGACTATTCTAAGAAGAGCTCAGAGTAACAATCATATCATGGAAACCATAGGAACGAGCAAGAGCAGATGCCGCAGCTGCTAGAGGTGTACTAGACGATCAGGAGGATGAAAATATACTGAAAATAGAGACCGAGCTTGATCGTTATCTTCTGCGCTTGATTGCTGCGGCCTGCAAAGGTATAAAACTTAAAGAAGTTTCCAATCTTATGTCCAAGTTCTAACAAACTCACCACTTATTGGAGGACGTGAAATTTTCTAGTTAAGGTGATATGTTTTAACATTTTCCTCATGTTTAGAGAGTTTATCACAATTTGATCTAGTTTCTTATGACTATGCATGTTCTGTCAGGAGATAAATTGGTAAGAGCAATGGAGCTGGCAATATTATTATCATTGAATAAGTCATTGGAAGGAGCTATTAAACTAGCAAATGCTGTGCGTCTTCCTGCCTTGGCTGAACGCTTGAGCCTTCTTCTTGAGGTCAGTGAAATGAGTGATTGTTTTGGAATACTCAGAATGAAAGTTTGTAGTTTGCTAAGTCCTGGACTCCTTTCTCATTGTAGTGGTAGTATATATGCACTTGACACTTATCATTATTTCAGGAGAGGATACGTGGCAGAAAGTCGGAAATGCAGCTTTCTTCACACTATCAGTTGGGCGATTATCATTCACCATCGCCCCACATTGCTGTTGCTGATGCAATGAGAAAAGAAGCTGAGACTAATCTGAGTCCTTCACTCTGCTCAAGAGTTACAGCTGCTAAGCCTCTTTCTTCACATTCTTTCGAGGACCATCCTGTCTCACATGCTCCAAAGAGTAAGGGCATATCTATTACCCCTCAGGAACTGCCAAAAACCTTGAAAGGCTCACAATCTATTGAGGACCTGCCTGTCTCAGATGCGCCAAAGAGTAAAGGAGTATCTGCTACCCCAAAAGAACTGCCAAAAAGCATGAAAGGTTCAAATATCTCCACTTCACAAACAGTTGTAAATGTTGTCAAAGATAAAGAAGATAATGTGAGAGAACCAGCAAGTGATCCACCTGTGGGGAAATTGACTCCACTGCATGGCAAACCAAAAAATCCCTTTGCCAGAAAGCCTTTGCAAAACCAAGATAATTCAAATAACTCTATCATGGATTCGCTTAAGAAAATGTGCAGTGAAGTGCCACTGAAAAAGGACAGCACTGACAATGTTCAAAAGCTGGTGAAGACTGCGAAGACGAATAGAAAGTAAGTCAGTTTAGGCTCCTCTACAGATCAAAGCATTAATAAGTTGTTTTTTGGGATTAAGATCCTGAGCTGTATATCCTTTTTTCCGAGTCCACATTGGGGCAAGACTGTGCAGCACCAAAAGAAAAATGTTCCTTGCCAATAACGACTTATCGTAAATAGTTTATAAAGATTAAGACTCAAATTCAGTCCAGTTTGCAGAGTACCTGACTGATTTGTTTGCTGCATCAAACAAGGCAAATTCAAAACCTGTTTCAGTGTCACAGGATGAATTTACCATTTATGCAAATTGTATTCTTGTATCCAATCCATCCATCCACTCACAAACACATCCATACTTGTTTGCACACATTTTCTACCACGATGGTACTGCCTCTTGACGCTCCTTATAACGTCTTTTGATGTTTGGTGTTGTTGGTAGGAACCAATCTTTAAATCCTTCCATTGGGAAGAATGTACATAATCTCATAGTAACTAGTACAGATACATGTGATTAGTTCATTATGATGCTGTCTATGGTGCAATTATCTGGGTAATCTGCTGTTCATATTGTCTGGTAAGATCTGTTGAAGCAAGTATTCTTCCACATTGATGAGACTGACATGGCAGAGGTGGCAGTATAACACATTAACATAGTGATGGGCTCTTCAAGTTGGCGAGGTTTTGATTTTTGTGCTTGGGATCAAATCCTTGTAACTTTGATTTGTATTTTTGGGGTGGCTTAAACCTTGCAAAAGCCAGGCACTTGCATTCAGATCCAGTTCGGCAGAATGAGTGAGTGCATGACAGATTCCAAACCTGCAGGCAGAGTAATGTGAGTACTTCATGGTTGTTTTATACTTGGGAAAGATAACATTCTCTGAACATTGAATCCTTGGAGTTACATATTTAAAAACAACTTTGAGTCGCTCAAACTTACTTGTAAGTGGCACCTCATCTTTTGTTGGAAGTAAAGCTGATTTGCGAATGTTTGGCTAGATTTACTCACGATGTGGTGTAGTATAGAGAGGATCGTCCACTTTCTAAGTTTTTACCAAGCTTCAAACGGAGTGCGGAAATAGAAAACAATGATGAAAGCACTAAGGCTTACTCAACTAGTGCTCGAAATAAAAATAAAACTAACTAAGATGACAAGATACAAAATCTTACTAAAGCTTACCCAACTAGCAAGGTGATTAAACTAAATATTAGATTAACACCCAAAGGGAATTAAAATGGAAGATTGCGGCTAACTAATAATTAATCAACAAATACATGCCACAATACAAACCAATGAGAAGGAGGCAAGAGGAGGCCTGAGCACTTTCCTTCAAGTTATGCACCTTTCCAAAGGGAACACAAATGGAATAGAGAGATAATCTCAAAAATAAAAAAATTTAATAACTTAATCTCAAAAGTGTTATTTACAAGGCAAATATCTCTCTTTTTATGGCAAGAAGGGTTTTCCATAAGTATCCACTAAGTTATGGGACAATCTATTTCTAGCCTTTCTAAAACTTCTTATTTAGGATTTAGAATTTCAAATTTTTTTAACTTAGTAAAACTTAAGACAAAATATTTTTAATCTTAAATTTTCTAAGTGTAAGTTCTAAATCTAAGTTTAAGCTATTTTATTATTTTTTTAAGCTTCTACTCATGGGCTTACAAACACATGCCATGGCAGAAGTTTATTAACAGACACTCGTACGTGGACTTACAAAATACATGCCACGGAGTTTTATTTTTCTCTTTTTTTATTTTTTTCTGTGTTAGCACAGATACTAACATTATCTTCTTCTTTATTGGATAGGTGGTTCCACACCATTCGAAGCCTTTTCTTCTTGGATCTTTTGTGCTTTTTGGAGGCGAGACTGTTGTTGTCGGGAGTGGTAGATTGTGGGTCGATGTCCTCCATCATTTGCCACCGTAGTTTGTTCAAGAAGGGCATTGGTTTGTAATAATGGAGCATATCCTGTAAAAAGTTGTGGGTTTTCCATAGCTCCACCATATCAACGTGTCTGGCTGAAATGAGTGCAGCGCGATAATAAAGCCTTGCTACGCTGATGTGGTCATCTTGCATTCGCAGTGGTTTATTGATATCAAGGGCTATTGGGAGTAGTCCTCGATCCCAAAAACCCTTGAGTTCTGCCAGAAATGCTATCAGGCCGCAATTGTCCTCAAAATATTTGACGTTACGATCAAGGTTGCCATGGTGCTTCTGGTAGAATACACGTCAGTTGGTGATCATGTCTTTGGCTAAGTTGCCGGTATCGACACCTGTGAGCTTGGGCCAAAATATCCTATTCTTGACCTTGATGGCAGGAAACGGTCCTCGCCTCGCTATTGGATAGTAATAAGGATTTGTGCGCATATAGGAGGGTGTTTCGATATATTATGCCATCGAGGTCTTGCTTTGTAGGAAGAGCTAATGGCGCCAGAGAGGTTGTGTATCCAGGAGTTTGATTACTTTTTTATGTGTTTGACACTGGTCCAAATCTGGCAATATGTAGCCGTCTTGTTCCTTTGTCGTTGGATATTTCTTTGCAAACTCTTGAGAGACGCGCAACTCCTTGCTTGGTTCTATGAGCGTAATTCAGTGCCGGATGGTTGGTGTTTCAGAGACAATCTCATGCTGAATTTGGGGATCAGATTCAGGAGAGGGGAGAGAAAAGATTAGCTTCAGCAATTCTTTGTGATTTAGGAGAAAATTGGCGTTGAATAAATGGGGGGTTAGTGGTTTCGATAGGGTTAGAAGCGGTGGAAGGAAAAAGATAATGTTGGGAGCTTGTACCACCAGAGCCTGATGGATTGGTTGGTGCTTGAGCTCCTTGCCCCAGGGGTTGGCCTTGAAAGGAGGAGCCTTGAGTAGCAGGACGAGGCCTCCACCATTCGGTCCATCAAAGTGGTGCTCAGAATCATGGAACTGGGCGTGCTCTGCATGAACAGATGACGTTGATTGGGCAGCTGCCTCTAACCATTCTTCTAGGGTGGCAATGTGCTAGTTCAGGGCCTCGACGGAAGCAAGGTATGATTGTTGTAATTTTGTGTGCTGCTCCGTCGTGGCTATCAACTTTTGGGCCAGCATTTGATAAGCCACCACTAGAATGGGAGTTCCCTCAGGAATAGCTGGTGGTGCGAAGTCGTTGAAGTCCACCAATTCCAATTGTTCTTTCATAGCGGAACGTGCGGCTTGTGCATCTGCTACAACCTCATCCCTTTCTACTTTGATGTTATCGATGATATTCTGCATGTTAGATACCTTCAGTTGGAGTTGGTTCTGGAGGTGGATAAGCATCTGCTGTTGTTGTTGATTCTAAGTGGTGAGATTTTGGATCTGCAGCTGTTGTTGCTTGTTTTCCATTTCCAGCCTTGCTTTTTCTTTCTGAAGGTCCGCCATAGCACCATCATCAAATTTTCGCATGGTATATTGTCCTCCTAGGGTGCCGAATTGATTATATTGGAGCAAACACAACTATACCGCTTTTTGGACTGCAAGGGGTAACTGCTCCCAAGGGCCAATGTCAGAGAGTGTGCGTGTATAGTTAGGATATGGCATTGTGTTAAAGGGTAGAAAATCATGAACATGGGTAGATGGAGATGAATGAAAGGCAAGTGGAGGTGATTGAGAGATGATAGGTAAAAGAGGTGAGGATATACTGCATGGCGGAGATCTGTGGAATGGGTTAGTGGTGATGGTGGTTGCTGAAATTTCTATTAGTAATTGTAAGGCAAAATCATCTACATTGACTGTAGAGTCAAGTAGGGTGGATATTTGTATAGGTGAGGGCTTTTGTGGAAGCGTGGAATCGAAGCCCGTGATTCACACAATCACTGGTAGCTAAATTGCGACTCAAGTTTATGATATCAGTATATTTAACATAATGACCTTTGTCGTGGCTGGACTGGTATGGTTCAAACACTGAGTTGGTGGTCGAGGACCCTTCGTCATGAACGCGTGCAAGTTTGAGTTTGCCCGTTGAATCAATGGTGACAAAACTGTCACAATTTCCAAAAGTGACTCGGCCTTTGCTCCAGTCATGAACTCTTGCATTGGTGAGCCACGAACGACAAGTAGTAATTCATAGGAATCGGCATTATTGGGAATATCAAGTACTACTAGATCTACAGAAAACTAAAGACCTTCTAGTTTGATCAGCACTTGTGGAAGGAAACCGGTAGGTCAGACCACACTTTGATCAGTCATCCTAAGTTGACAAGTGAGTTTGGCAAGCTTGTCTCTCAGATTCCATTCTAGCATGAGGGATGTGGAAATGATATTGACACCGGAGCCACCATCGAGAACCGCTAAAACTTCACGTGATTGGTGATGGGTAGCTGGGATTTTGATGTTGCCTCGTTCGCTGAGTAGATTGGTTACGTGTAAAGGCATTTCAGGCAACTCATCAGGGCTGGTGGTGTCATTGGATTGGATCTGGTGTTTCCGTTTGCCAGCATGCTTCTAGAGAACATTGAAAGGAAGAGTGACATTGGCTTGCAGTAAATCTCCCCAGACTTTAGTACCTTCAAGGGTTTTGCTTTCAAAAGGCTTGTGAGGTACTTTATGAGAGGTGGAAGATTGTTGGTCGACATTGCAGATGTGCTGGCAATATTGATGATGTAGTCAAATTTCTTCAGATGGGTGAAGATAAACTATCGGGGTCGAATCTTCACTTGGAGGGACAGCCTGCTGCTGGATTTTGCTAGGTGCAAGTATAGGGGCTTGGCATTGGGTTTGTGTCCGAGTCAAGACCCAAGCAGGACGAGTTTCAACTGGTAAAGTTTCTACTTGCACTGAACAGATAGGAGCGACAGGTTTGGATCGGGATGGGCAGTCCTTCACGTGATGTTCAATACCACAGTTTTTACAAGCTGGAGGAAAATGGAGTTTATCTGGACAATGAATACTAGGGCATTGGGATCCACTGCTTGAGCATTAGAATCATATGTATAATAAACAACCGTTTCAGTAGAGTATTGCGGTTGAGTATTGTCTTCCACATAGTAGGTTGCCGGATCGATGGTATTCGGATCAAGATAATGGACAGCTTGTTGTGGGGTAGGTTGAATAATGACAAACTGTTGATGTGGTGGTTGGTACTGATTTGGTGCAGTTGATTGTGGTTGGTAGACCTTTGGTCGTGGCACAGGTTGTTGTGGAGGATAGGGGCGTTATGCTCAATAGATGGTGTGTCTGGTTGCTGCTGGAAAATGGTTTCATAGTTGAGGGCATTCATTAGCCATATGATGTTGTGAGCAGATTGGACACCCGACATTTTCTCTTGTTGGAAAGGATTTCTCAACAATATGTTTCATGGCAGTTTGGAAATCGGCAGTGAGCTTATCCATATGAGATTGTTGAGCTTTTTGCTAGGTTTCCATTTGATGCAGAACTTTAGAAGATTGGGCAACATTGTCAGACTTCGGGTGATTAGGACGGTCTGAATTCTTAGATTTCTTTTCATGATGGTCAAAGTCATCGTCGGAACCTTTGTCTTCCTCACGGATAGCATCAGTCATCAAATCTTTAAGTTGATCATAAAGGTCAACTGGTTTGAGTTCGCGGCGCATGTTTTTAGGCAATCCAACCAAGAACAGTTTTATGGCCATACGTTCGTTGATATTTTTATCAACACATTCTACTTTGAGACGTTTAAAGTGCTCAATGTAGTTTCGAACAGACTCTTCGTGACACATCTTGATATGGGTAATTTGGATGAATGGGCTTTGAGTCAGTTTGGATGGTTTGAAACGCTCGATGAGAGCATCCTTGAGGGTGGTCCAAGAAGCAAGATCACGAGCTTCGAGATTAAGATACCACTCCTTGGTTGTTTCATAGAGTACCATGGAGAATAGGCGAAGCTTTTCAGTTTCTAAGACATCTCCATAAAAACGGCACGCATTATCAAAGTCTTGGAGAAATCGGACTGGGTCAGATTCTCCATCATACTTTGGTGCATCGATACGTGAAATTCTGCATTCAGGTCGGGGAGGAGCCACATTAGAAGATTCAACATAGTCACGAGACATGATGTAGAGTGTGGAGGAGAGTAACAATACAGAAGATCAGGTCAATACTGTATTTGGCAAAAAAAAAGAGCAGTCTGCTTGTATAATGGAGAGTGTAGGACAAAAATCTGGTCTTTCTGGTTGTAATAGAATTTGCAGACAGGTTGAAAAATCATGGAGAGGCAGATAAATCGAACTGTAGGACTCACAAATTCTGACAGGGAGTGCTGTTTGTCAGAATATTGATTTTTTTATATTTTTGAAAAAAGATTTGTACTGTTAAAATTTGCGGTGTGGACAGAGAATTTGTGCTCACTGAGGACGATTTCTTAGGCTAGATAACGATTTATGATACAGAGGTTTTACTAACAGATAGAGAATATGGAAAAAAATATGACTTTATGAAAGAAAACATAAAAATCTTTGAGATAGAATTCGTGGAGCTGCTGGAGGATTGATCTTGATTAGATCTAGCCTTAGTGAAACCAGCATATTCTAGGACAAAGATTTGGGTGAGAAATAAGGGATTTTGACAATATATCAGGCTATTTTCCACATAATCTGACAGTGGTCAGAATTCGTGGAGGTGATAAAATGAAAGATCAGGGTCTATTAGGGCTATAGAAAGATTGGCGAATTCTGATATACCTGTTTGGTTTGGAAAAATGTCACTTGGGTCACTTCTTTTCAAAGAAAATGCCCAAATTGACTCTTTTGTTGCTTCTCTCCGGCTTGATAAGTTGCTCCACAACTCGTGTAGGACTTGGAGAGAAGACTCGTGCTGTGGTTGGAAGGTAGAAGACAGACAAACAAGCAAACACACAACACGGAGGCGAAAAAACAAAAGAAAAAGAAGCTACTTAAAAAATGCTTAAAAAACGGCAACGACGCCAATGTTGGAAGTAAATCTGATTTGCGAATGTTCGGCTAGATCTACTCACGATGTGGTGTAGTCTAAAGAGGATCGTCCACTTTATAAGTTTTTACCAAGCTTCAAAAGGAGTGCGAAAATAGAAAACAATGATGAAAGCACTAAGGCTTACCCAACTAGTGCTTGCAATAGAAATGAAACTAACTAAGATGACAAAATACAAAATCTTACTAAGGCTTACCCAACTAGCAAGGTGATTAAACTAAATCCTAGATTAACACCCAAAGGGAATTAGAATGTAAGCTTCTACTCATGGGCTTACAAACGCATGCCATGGCAGAAGTTTATTAACAGACACTCGTACGTGGACTTGCAAAACACATGCCATGAAGTTTTATTTCTCTCTTTTTTTAATTTTTTTCTGTGTTAGCCACATATGCTAACATCTTTTAACTATGAAAGTACTGTACTTTAGGACCATAAATGGATCTACAAAAGATCCACAAGAGTGATTGGATGCTCGCTTAACAATCTATCAAAAAACTAGACACAAAAAAGTTGATCTAGATTGGCAATTTGACAAACAACGAGCATTAACAATCAAAAGGATTGATCAACATTGAAATCCAAGCTCACACGTGTGTAATACAGGCTGTAGTACGGCCTTCAACCTGAGAAAGAAGCAAAAATTGATTTGGTTTCATTTGGATCACAAAAATTCAATGTACATAGTGAACTAGCTTGAGATTGCCAATGAGCTCCAAAAATATTCTATCTTCTCACTATGAGAGCTTGGAATACATAGCAAATTCGACTTCCTTCTTGAAGTTAGGTGGATTTCCAGCATGTAATAAGGAAGTTAACTCACTCTTCTTGCCCTAAAATGAAACCCTAGCCTAGATCCTAGAGTTATGCTTGGTAGGTAGCTAGTTGGTCAAATTTTCACCTTAAACTTAGGCGTAGGTCCTATAAATTAAAGATGACCACCAAATAGAAATGACCAACTCTCTTGACTTGACCTAACCTACATTAGGAGTGGGTTGCCACATGGAATCTTGGCCTTCCATTTGTGGAACCCAATTATACACAATATTTATAAAGTTCTACATGGCACTCCTCCTCAAATCTAGCCTTGGAAACAATAATGTATCTATATACAATTCTAAGACCTGATCTTAACATCAGAAATGAATCATATTCAGGTTTAGAACATGACTAATGAGCCCCTAAAGATGATGACATGATCTATCACCATATTCAAGATAGAGTTTCTTTGATCTTGATCTCCTCCAAGATGAATTGAAGAGTCTTGATTCTTCCTTGCACCTTTGCACTTGATTTCTTTCATGTTGAGTTAAGATGCATGAATTTGAAATTTGCTCCTCCTTGATCTTGATGCTTCTCTTTGAAGGAAATCTGATGTCTCCATGTCTTGTGAAAATCACATTGATCAAGATCACAAAACATGTACTTGCTACTATCACCAAGATTTATCATGCTAAAATGACTAGTCCACAAACCTTCAAAAGTAAGCATGATTTTCCTAATCTTGTAATCATAAGTGGTCTTGAACTTCATGAGGCTACATACTTGCTTATGGATATAAGTGTCCTTCAAGGATGTTTCACTTATTCTTATAAGAAGCTTACAATTTGCGTCTACAAAAGAAAAAACACATTTCCCAAAACAATGAGTGATTAACTCATTCTTGCTCTTCCAAAATCCTAGAGCACTCATTTGATCAAACAATCAATTTACTCTTAATTGGTTCATAACAATTTTTGGATCACTAAGACATAAAAACTTGTTCTCAAATGAGTCATTACACATCCTATCTTCAACTTCCTTCATGATGAAGCCCTCAAGTTTCCTCATGTAGTTCTCATAGCATACCTCGGTTTGCCTCATGTAGATCTCATAACAAAATGGTTCATCAAGCATTGAAGTAAGAAAAGTGCTGAAAGTGAATGGTTGAGAATCTTCCCCTTGATTACCTTTTCCAAGATAAGTGAGCCTTGAAGGCTCGGCCCTTGCCTTTGTGGATCTTCTTAGATCACTTGATCTTTGAGGTGGATCCTCAAGATCTCCATCACTTTGTTGCTCCTCCTCAATCCTCACAAGATTATTGACACCAAGGTTGTTGATTTCACTCACACAAGATACTAGATGTATCCAAGCTTCTCTTGTATAAACATCTAAGAATGTTTCATGCATCTTATCATCACTACTTGGTACATGAGAAAAAGAGTGTACACTTGAATGAATGATTTCCTCTTCTGCCATAGCAATTTTAGCATCCAACTTAAACAAACTACCTTGTTTAACACAATTTGCTATGCAAATATCATTCTTCATGATGAAACAAACTCCATGCTTGAAGTGAACATCTAAACCATCATCCATTAGTTGTCCAACACTAAGCAAGCTCTTGGTAATTGATGGTACAAAAAGGACATTGTCTAGATACATCCTTTTGCTAGATTCTAGACTTAATGAGATGGTACCAATACTATCTATCTTACGTTCTTGATCATTTGCTAAAGAAACAAATTTATTAGCACCATTGAAAGAGCGTAAGGTTGAGAATGTGTCCTTTTGGAAAGTCATGTGGGAGCTAGCCCCACCATCAATCCACCAAGTGTTCTTTGAGTTGCTTTTGCTTGTTGGAGTGGATGAAGATGCCATCAAAGATGAGATCTCCCCATCTCCATCCTCTTCATATGCAAGGTTTGTCCTCCTCCTCTTTTGCTCTTAGCCTCTTGTAGCATTCGGATGCATAATGCCCATTCTTTTCACAAAAGAAGCATTTTTGCTTTGACTTGTCCTTTGAGCTTGATGTATCATCCTCTTCTTTGGCCTCCTTGGGATGCTTCTTCTTTCCATTGGTCTTCTTTTTGCCCTTGAATGAGAAATTGGATTTCTCATCTCCATCCTGCAAAGACAATGAACTCATTCTTGCCTTGGTGTGGAGCATCCTACACTCTTCAGCCACTAATACACTATGAAGTTTTTCTATAGTTGGCAAAGTGTCTTAGATGGCAAAACTTTGGACCAAATTTGCAAATCCATCTCCTAGACCATTAAGAACAATTTCTACAAGCTCTCCATCATGAATCTTCTCTCCAATGGAAGCCAACTCCCTATTTAGAGACTTGATTCTGAGTACATAATCCTGTGCACTCTCCTCACTTCTCCTCATGCTTTGCAAAATCTGATTTCTAAGCATGAGTACTCTTGAAGTGTTACTAGATTCATAGATCAATTTTAAAGACTCCCAAGTCTCTTTAGCACTAGTACATGCTGATACTTCTCTCAACAAATCATTGCTCACATTCATCTTCACACAATGAAGTGCAAGCCTAGATCTCTTCTTGTATCTAGTTAACTCATGTGCACCTAGAGGTTCATCTTCATCTTCAATCAAGAACTCATAAAGGTCTTGGAGCACCAAAAGTGACTCCATCCTAACCTTCCAAATAGCATAATTTGTAGAATTCAATCTCTCACTAGCTTCTAGAAGGTATGCTCCAACAGATCCCATCTTACTAGTGACTTCTACAAACAAGAAATAAATTTGATTGACTTGAAACTCACAAAGGTCTCACACTTGCAGTGTTTCACTCAAATTTGAATTCTAATCCAACAAATGGACTTATAATCACAATTCTATCACTCCCTCACAAAGCTGGAATGAAGATAAGATGAAGTGAAAACTACTTTCAAACAATCTTGCCAAGAAATGGATTTGATTGCCTCTAGAAACTCACTAAGGTCTCTCTCTTGTAGTGTTTCACTCAAATTAGATTTCTAATCCAACAAATGGACTTATAATCTCAGTTCTAGCACTCCCTCACAAAGTTGGAATGAAGATAAGATGATGTGAAATCTACTTACAATCAAATCTTGTCAATTTTGGCTATTTTTGGACAATAACATGACTAAATCTCCCTCACACTTTTTGATGTACTTTCAAGACCTGTAAAACAAGTTTAGAGGACCTGATTTCAGCCTAGATTAATTAGATCTCATGACCCTATGTCAAATCTAATCAATGGCGCTCAATCTTGGTAGCTTATCCTAAGATTTCCACCAAAAATTACACCAAAAGCTCACAAATTGAATTTCTTTGGATCAAATGAATACCATGCATTCAATGCAGGTTCAGAGGTGCCCACACATGTGGATAGTATGGATTTGGAACCCTACTAAGTTTGGGATCAAATCTTCTCACCAAAATCAAGATTCTAGCTTGCCCTCTCAATACTAGTTTTTAGCACCAAAACTTGCTAAACATGGATTTGCATTAGATCAATGGCTTATGGTCTTGTACTTGGCTTTGATACCATGTGAAAGTACTATACTTTAGGACCATAAATGGATCTACAAAATATCCACAAGAGTGATTGAATGCTTGCTTAACAATCTATCAAAAAACTATACACAAAAAAGTTGATCTAGATTGGCAATTTGACAAAAAAACAACAACCATTAACAATCAAAAGCATTGATCAACATTGAAATCCAAGCTCACAGTTGTGTAATACAGGCTGTAGTACGGCCTTCAACCTGAGAAACAAGTAGAAATTGATTTGGTTTCATTTGGATCACAAAAACTCAATGTACATAGTGAACTAGCTTGAGATTGCCAATGAGCTCCAAACATATTCCATCTTCTCACTATGAGAGCTTGGAATACATAGCAAATTCGAATTCCTTCTGGAAGTTAGTTGTATTTCCAGCATGTAATAAGGAAGTTAACTCACTCTTCTTGCCCTAAAATGAAACCCTAGCCTAGATCCTAGAGTTATGCTTGGTAGGTAGCTAGTTGGTCAAATTTTCACCTTAAACTTAGGTGTAGGTTCTATAAAGTAGGGATGACCACCAAATAGACATGACCAACTCTCTTGACTTAACCTACATTAGGAGTGGGTTGCCACGTGGCAACTTGGCTTTCTATGTGAGGAACCCAATTATACACAATATTTACAAAGTTCTACATGGCTAGATTTGCCAAAATAGGCTATTTTTTCACATTAACAGATAGTCACAATAGTTTATCACTATTGTGACAAAGCTTTAAAAGCAAAAAATGCATTCTAGAAAGATAAGAAAAAAAAAACTCATTTTAATGCCCAAATTCATCAGATAAAGTAATAGTCAAATAATAAAAGAGATAGAAATTGGCCAATAGCCACTACTGCCAAGTGCCCAAAATCCACTATAAATAGTGGTCCATAGTATTTCATTTTCATGATCAATCAAGGAAGGTAGAACCTCTACCATTTTGAAAATTGGTTGTCCTTGCTTTTCCTCTTCCTCCATCTCTCATATGTTTTTGCTATTTTCATATTTGTTGGATTTGATTATTGTTTCTATCTTTGAGAGAGAGAGAGAGAGAGTTACACAGTTTCACATAGTTCCTCTTGACAAAGTAAGACTAAACACTTTGAAGCCTTTATTCATATTCCAAGACAGTAAAGTAAACCTAAAAAGTAAAATACAATACTGAAAAGCACCATAAAGCATAACCACTTTCAAAAATTCCAGTTGATACTTGCCACCATTCCACAACACAAAACTACATGAGTTAGTACAGTGGGGAAGACAGGTGTCATAGCTGAGCGTCAGTTGTTATCCATGTCCAAAAGAAGCTATACCACTTAACATCATAAATAGCATTGGTTCTGAGGTTAAGCATTTAGTAAGAACGCTCTTTGCTTGTGGCAAAATTTGTAGGAATTCTCCCAAGGATAAGTTCATTCTGCTTTTCAAAAGACTTGTGAGCAATTCTGTCTGAGGAACCTCAGGCTCCGCCATTTGGAAAGATACTTCTCGATGATGCAAACAACCATTTAGATCTGTTCTTGGTGGCGAGCCACTGGTGGTACTGGGATTTATGTGGTCAGGGGTACTTCAAGTTATGCTTTGGCTTGTGCAGCTTTCTCTGCATGGGCTTCCTATATTTAATGGCAAATTCTTTCATATTGTCGTCCTTCTTCCTTAACATTAGGATATGGTGTGAGAGATTTCAACTAATTTAGTCTAGTTTAGTCATATTTTGGTAAATTGTCAATAAGAGGCCAAATTTTAGACTTAGAGATAAACTTTTTGAAGTTATATTAGTTTAAAATACATTCAATAAACACTTTTGAAAGTGTGGAAAAGTTGGTAGTCAAGTTTGAGAGAGATTCAAATTTGAATTTTGGGTACATTGAATCTAGACCCAAAAATAGTAGGATTTACATTTTGGAGGAAAAGCCAAGTGGCCAAATAAGGTTTGGAAACTCTATAAAAGGATGTAACTCGTGGAGAGACACATCTTCTCTCTCTCTCTCTCTCTCTCTCTCTCTCTCTCTCTCTCTCTCTCTCTCTCTCTCTCTCTCTCTCTCTCTCTCTCTCTCTCTCTCTCTCTCTCTCTCTCTCTCATTTCATCATTATACATGGTTCTCTTTGGGTTCTACTACTCATTGGTGCACTATCTTGGTGTTATCTTGCAATCTTGTGTGTAGAATGCTCAATTATTGCTATTTTCGGTTCCACACGTGTGAAATACAGTAGGGTATCGTAATTGTACGGACAACAAATATATTTTATGTTCTGGTTTATGTTTGATCAATATATCTTAGAGTTTGCATCTCATTTTGTATGTAGATGCTGATTTTTCTACATTGGCAGGATTGTTGGTTTGCTCCTTATTGTAACCAAATATTTGGGACATGGATTGGATCTTGAATGATCTAAAATACTTCACATGGTATCAGAGCTATTGTGTTTCAGGTTTAGCAAGGATTTGGAGGAGTTACCAATGCTAGAGCATGCTAGATTTATCTCTACTCAAAAATCAGCATTTTTGCATGTGTAGAATTGATCTTTTTTAGGTCAAAAGTCAATATAGGATTATATACGTGATCAATTCCGACTTCACACTTGGTTTACTGGATTTAGATGATTTTTGGTGCATTAGGAAGGTCTCATTGGAGTCTACAAGAAGATATATCAAGTTTCTAGAAATTGCATGTAGAATTTGAGATATTTAATTTTTTGTGATTTTGTCAAAATCTTAATTTTGATTGGATCTCTAGTTTGTGAGGTTAATGAACTTCATTTGTGTGTGTTTCAATCTTAGGAAGTGGCAAGAATCATTAAATTGAGGATAGATCATAGGTTGATCAAGATCTCAATATTCTATGTGTTGATTTTCTAGTTAGAAGTGCTAGAAGAGATTTGAGAGGTTTCATATCTTTGTGATTTCTTCTTGATTTCATTTGAGTGCTTTGTGCATTGGAACAGGTTGAAAGAAGAAGATCAGGTCACTTCAACATGGCTACAAGTGGAGGCTTTATGTTGGAGAGCAATGATAGGCTTACCTCAATCAACTATTCTACTTGGAAGGTGAGGATGGAGTCCTTATTGGAGATGAGTGAGTTGATGGAGATTGTTGCAGGTGTGGAGGAGAGACCTCAAGCACCTCAATATCAAGTGAGGTATGACAAGAGAGCAAAAAAAGCTCTACACATGATTAAGATGAATGTTACCAATGAACTTCTCAAGGAAGTTGGTAAGTGCACATCATCTTTAGAGGCTTGGAAAGCTTTGAAGAAGCTTTATAAATCCAAGTCTACATCAAGAGTGCTTACTCTTAGGAGACAAATCTTTCAAAGTTTGCAAAATAAGGAAGAGAGTACTTATGCTTTTGTTTTGAGGGTTAAGGCATTCAATGATGAGTTAGCATGTATTGATGAAAGCATTAAGGAGGTAGAACCTGTTCAAGTTATACTTAATGGCTTGTTGGATGATCATGATAATCTTGTTCAAAGTTTTGCTATTCAAAAGACTTTGCCAAGTATTGTAGATTTGCAAGAGATCTTGGTGAATGAGGAGTATAGGCTTCAATCAAGAGGAGGTGGATCTACAAAAACATCTCATTATGAAGAGGAGGCTATGTTCATCAAAGGCAAGTTCAAGGGCAAAGGCAAAGGCAAGTGGTGTAAAGGGCAAGATCAAGGTAAGACTTGTTCTTTTGGCAAAAAGAAAGATAAGTCTATTGTGGAATCAAAGGGCATTTTGCAAATGAATGTTTGAAGAAGCAAAGAGATGAAGGTAGCAAGCAAATCAACTTTACTACTAATGATGAGGATCTAGGTGGTGGTGATTCTCTTTTGATGTGTTCTTCAAGTCCAATATCAAGTGAAGGTGACAAAGATTCATGGTGGATTGATAGTGGAGATAGTTCACACATGACTAGTCACAAGGAGTTATTTACTTATTTGGTCACTTATGATGGAGCCAAGAAAGCAATTCACATGGCCAAGGTTGGTGAGTGTGTGATGGAAGGTATTGGTCCAATTCCTATTTGTCTCTCTACTAATAGGAAAGCAAGACTTGATGGTGTTCTTTAGATTCTTTCAATTTCAAAGAATTTGCTAAGTGTTGGTCAAATGATAGAGAAAGGATACATGGTAAATTTTGGTGGTGATGCTTGCTTCATCACAAAGGAAGAAATCTTGGTTGCTAGGGGCAATAGACAAGGTAGACTTTTCAAGCTTGATGCTTTTGTTATGGCTAACAAAAAGGATGGAATGGAAAAGGAGATTGGTCTCAGATTTCCAAAGTTACCTTTTATCATCAATAAGATTGGTGGATCTTATGCAAAGTCTAAAAAGCTTTCTTATGCTAGATCTAGGTTGAGATCTAATATGCTTCTTGGAGATGTTCATCTTTGTGCTAACTTGGCTAGTCTTGAGGATAATAATGGTGTTTCAATGGTTCTTCATGGCAAGTGCAAGCATGCAAAAGGTAAGGAAAGAGCTAAGTTCATCAATGGTGGTGAAGGTTCTTCCTTGGAAAAGATTGTTGTTAATGATTTCTTTGATCATATGAAAAAAGATTTTGCTAGGTGCATGCATGAAGGAGATATTTCTTCTACATTCTTTTGTGATGATCCAAGAAAGTAATTTTTGCAGCGAATGGAGTCACATGTCTTCATAAAAAGAGTAGATCAAATGGTTCTATCAAGAGACTTTGTGAGGAAGATAGTCGCAAGTCAAGAAGAAGAGAAATATGTGAAGAGTTTAAAGTAGGATGTACTTTGAATGATGTCATTGTGAATGATAGTGAGGAAGAATTAGTATCATATGAGTCATTACCTAAAACATTGAGTAGAAGTTCTTGTTTGAAAAAAGAAAGTACTTCAATCATCCTTATGTTGAAGGTACTAATCATTTTTTTCATGGCTTCTAATGTTTTTGAGGTTTCTACTTCTTATGATGCACTCATTAAGAGGGAGTCTTATGGAAGAAAGAGCAATGGAAGATTGGTTCTTGGGAAGATCCAAGGCATGGATCTCACATCTCTTCATCAACTCAAAGGATTCTTTGATTGTGAATTGATCACTCATGATTGAGATGGCAAAAGGTTGGTTGGAGAAGACTACATGGAGCAAATCGAGAGGCAATTTCTTCAAGGCAAGGAAGATTTTTTTGGTGAGCTTATTGAGGTTTGTTATGGACTCAAGAAGGCTGGATTTATTAGGTTTGATACTCATCTTCACCTACTCTATTTCATGTTGGATGGAAAGTTTGAAATCTATCTTCTGATTTATGATGGTGACATTGATGACATTGTTTTCACCAACCTTTGTGGAAATTCGAGATTAAGCATTGATGAGATCTTGTTGGATATAGATCATATGTTTGAGAGGGAGTATTTCCAGAGGTTCAGGTTTGAAGATATTCATATCTTTGATATCTTTGATGATCAAGAGAAAGGTAAGCAAGTGGAAGCGACTCACTTTGCTTTACTCAAATATTTTGGAGAATTTTCTTATGTAGATGATGCTATGCAAGTGGATATTGGTTCTCATGGTTTTCATACTGGAAAAGCAAGTAATGAATCTGGAAAACAAAGTTTGTTCAATGACTTTGATGGTCAAGAGGAAGATCAAGAGGTTGGTCTCAAAGGGCTTCAACAACACAAAAGGAAAGGTGGCAATTTGGAGCTAGTCAAGAGCATCAAAGGAAGGTTTTTTTGGCAAAGATGTTATGGATATGTTTTTGCAGCTTATTGAAGACTCAAGTAAGGTCAAAGGAGCAGCAAAGAAGTGTTGTTCAAGTTTACTTGTTCTATTTCATGTTTGAGCTATTTCATATGGATGTGTGCAAATTGTCAAAATATGGACAAACTAGCTACATTGTCTTGCAATATCTTATTGTTGGAGTTGTACTGGCATTTTTGGCTGGTTTTGCTGATGGAAATGAAGCTATTGGAGGCTCATTATATCACTCATCCATGATCAAGTTCTCAAGTGTTGAGTTACTTGATGCCAATGTTTGAAGATTGTCAATTTTTGGTGAATTCATGGTCATTTTCTTGTGTCAAGTAGATCTTGAAGATGGACTAGTGCAACCTACTTGGTTTATGAAGTCATGTGGTGCTGGATTTGCATTATTTATGTACTCACCTACTCATGGATTTCCAAGGTTTGATGGTTTCTTGTGGCAAGATGGAGATGGAGGCCTTTTCATGGAGTTTTATGGTGGAGACATATCAAGAAAGGACAAAGTTTGAGGAGACAAGCAAGCAAATGGTCATCACTCACATTTATTGTTTGGTTGCTGTAATTTTCCAGAGAGTTCAAAGTTTTAAGCATGGAGGAATCATTTCATTCACATTCTATTTTGTTCTTCATGTTATAGTTATATCTTGATGTGTAAAATTGATGTAAGAAATATTGAAGCATCCAATTTGGACACTATTCTCTATATCAATTATGAAAGATACTTTAGAACCTTAGAAAGGAGATCTATACTTAGGATGGATATCATTCTAAAGTTGGATCAAAGTTCTATTGTCAAAACTATGCCAAAACTAGTTGAAGAGGGAGTGTGAGAGATTTCAACTAGTTTAGTCTAGTTTAGTCATATTTTGGTAAATTGTCAATAAGAGGCCAAAACTCATTTTAGACTTAGAGATAAACTTTTTGAAGTTATATTAGTTTAAAATACATTCAATAAACACTTTTTGAAAGTGTGAGAAAGTTGGTAGTCGAGTTTGAGAGAGATTCAAATTTGAATTTTGGGTACATTGAATCTAGATCCAAAAATAGTAGGGTTTACATTTTAGAGGGAAAGCCAAGTGGCCAAATAGGGTTTGGAAACTCTATAAAAGGATGTAACTCGTGGAGAGACACATATTCTCTCTTCTCTCTCTCATTTCATCATTATACATGGTTCTCTTTGGGTTTTGCTACTCATTGGTGCACTATCTTGGTGTTATCTTGCAATCTTGTGTGTAGAATGTTCATTTATTGCTATTTTCGGTTCCACACATGTGAAATACAGTAGGGTACTGTAATTGTACGGACAACAAACATATTTTATGTTTTGGTTCATGTTTGATCAATATCTCTTAGAGTTTGCATCTCATTTTGTATGTAGATGCTGATTTTTCTACACTGGCAAGATTGTTGGTTTGCTCCTTATTGTAACCAAAGTTGGATCTTGAATGATCTGAAATCCTTCACAGTCCTGCCGTTGATGGTTGATCTCCAGCCATTGATAAAGATGGTGGTGGTGATGGTGCCACCCCCTTTCCGTTTTTGAGCTCGGGTAATACTAGCACTAGAACATGGGGAATAGGGGAATTTTGTGGCAGCCTTCTTGGAGTTGATGTTGATTACAGCGTAATCAAATTCAATGGTGCACTGGCTCCAGGTCTTAGGGGACATGCATACTTTGTTATGCACAAGCTTTGTCATGTAGACAGTCAATGAGATACATGCTTGCTATTGATTGATTGGATACCACTTAAAGAGAAGCAAAAGCAAAGTGTGCATGCAAGTCACTTTTTTACCATTCACCAAATCTAGTTTGCTATATTTCATGCATGCGCACATGCTTGATCATTTACATGTGGGGGGTGGTTGGGCCGTTAACCAAGGTCCAAACTTCAAAAGTTGAGGCAATCATCACAGTTTGTCCTTTAACATTGACTTTCTTCCAAACCCAAGAGACCAATCTCGAGCACAGAGTATTGCCGCCTTTGCAAGGCATGCCCTAAAACACTGCTTTTGCTCAAACTCACCTGAGAGTGACACCTCTTACCTCTATCAGATCGGAGGTAAGCATCATCAAGTTTCAACTAATGTGAATCCTCGAAATCAGCATCACAAATTTTTGTTGGGCCAAGGACTCAAAAGTGTATACAAAATGGGGACTTGGGGAGTTGACTCATAGGGGGAGAGAGGAGGTACACACCTCATGTTTGTTTGTAGTAGTACAACAAAATGCGAGAAATTGCACACCCGGTCAAAATTTTTGATGCTCGATCGTGTTCGTACCTCTCATTTCATTCCATAGTTTCATATTCAATTTGAAACCCACACAAAAGACGCCTTGCTGATGAATTGGGCGGAATTGTTTTATGCTATTTTGCTTCATCTGGGCTTTGCTGTGATCTGCACAGAATTGTTGGTCTGGATTCTGACAGACAGCGAGAGCCTCTTGCTGCTGCCTAATTTCGTCTGTTTCCAGCACCTTGTTGCATTTTAGTATAGCTAGAATCTGCTGCTTGATCGATCAGCTTCCGCACAGCACTGCCTGTTTTTCGAATCATATTTTCTTGCTTTGGCAACAAAGAGCTCGGAATCTTGAAATCTGTGGGGCCTGGATCTTCAATTCGTATAGCTTGTACTCTGTTTGTAGGATTCTCGTGCTGGCTAGAAGATCTTCCTGTACTTGTGTGGAGGGTTTCAATTCTCGTGACATCCTAGCAGTGACCTTGGATATAGAGGATGAGGGTAAGCCAAGTTGTTTTCTTTGTTGCTAGCAAATCAATTGGTATTTGATGCTGCTCTGAAATTTGTGAGTGTTCTGATAATGCCAAGATTGCTTAAGGCAGCCCAAGGCCCCAGGTAAGCTCTTGACTTTTTCAGCTCTGTTTGAGAGAATACCTAATTTTGAAGAAATGGATTTGGTTGGAGGTAGTTCTACGTGTAGTGATTGCGTGAATGTTGGTGCTGTGCGATTTCTGAATGCAGAATAGCAACTGAAGATCGAGAGTAAGAAAGAAAAGAGAGGGAAATGCTTTCAGAAAGCGAGGATAGTGGCCTTTATGGCAGAGAAAGACAACAGCCTAAATGGGTGCTTTTGAAAGGCATTCCTCGGCGGTACACCGTAGTACTGCTTACATTTGTGTGCACCAATGTGTGCTATGTTGAGCGGATCGGGTTCTCGGTAGCCTACACAGCTGCAGCAAACGCAGCAGGTGTTAAGCAAGCAACAAAAGGGTTTGTGCTCTCCGCCTTTTACTATGGCTATGCAACTTCTCAAGTTCCAGGAGGCTGGTTTGCACAGAAGGTGGGAGGCAGAATTGTGCTCCTCATATCTTTCATTTTGTGGTCTATCACCTGTGCTCTCACCCCTATTGAAGCTGACAAGGTTGGAGGTCTCATATGGGCACGCCTGATTGTTGGGGTAGCTCAAGGCTGTATCTTCCCTTCAATTCACACAGTTCTTGCCCAGTGGGTGCCTCCCCACGAGCGCTCGCGGTCAGTTTCTCTGACCACTTCAGGGATGTATTTTGGAGCTGCATTTGGAATGCTCATTCTACCAGGGTTGGTTCAGAAAGAGGGGCCACGCGCCGTGTTCCTGTATGAGGCTGCTATGGGCGCTTCATGGGCACTGTTATGGTTTTTGTGTGCCAGTGATCCACCTCTCTCAGAGCTTCCTAAAGCATCAGCTTCAGGGTTTGGCACAGCCACAGGCTATGAGAAGGGCAAAGCTCCCCATTTCACCTTATCAGTGGATGAAAGGGAGACTGGCAAAAGATCTGCTCAATCAAAGTCCGACATAGAAGCTATTCCCTGGAGAAAGCTCATGCAAAGTTTGCCAGTTTGGGCAATTGTGGTAAATAATTTTACTTTCCACTATGCTTTGTATGTGTTAATGAACTGGTTGCCCACCTACTTTGATCAAGGGTTACATGTAGGTCTTGAGAACATGGGCATGGCCAAGATGCTTCCTTACCTTGTCATGTTTGTGTTCTCAAATGTAGGTGGGGTAGTGGCAGACCATCTTATCTCTAGGCAGAGTATTTCTGTGACCTACACTAGGAAGTTACTTAACAGCTTAGGGTTTGCAATAGCAGCTGTGGCTCTTTTGGTGATGCCTCACCTTAAATCCGTCACAGGTGCTATATTATGCTCCTCTATTTCTCTTGGGTCATGTGCATTTGCTAGGGCAGGATTTGCAGTAAATCACATGGACATTGCACCTAAGTATGCTGGAATCTTGATGGGAATTTCCAACACTGCTGGAACTATTGCAGGTGTAGTTGGGGTCTCTGTGACAGGTCGCATCTTGGAAACTTCCAGCCTTGGTCCTTCTGATCCTTCTAGTTGGATGATGGTTTTTGCTACACCTGCAATTTTATGTATATTAAGTGCTCTTTTTTTCTTTGCATTTGCAACAGGAAAGAGGATATTTAATTGATTTTCAGTGGGATGTATATGAAAGACAATCTTTCATACAGAAATTTACACATGTCATTTTAAGATATGAATTAACGTATACAGTCCAGCCAAAGAATCATCTGAGGAACAATGAAATGAAGCAGTTGAATTTTTTCATTCTTGATGATAATCTTGTGGTGTAATGGTGAAGTTCAAAAGCGTTGAATAACACAACTGTGAACAAGCATTATCAGGGTATACGATTAGATTCTGTTAATGTACATGAGACTATTTTATTAAAATTAACAAGAATAGCCTGAATTTTTCCATCTTTTATCATCTTCATAGTGCATATTTTAAATCGTGCTTATAAATTAACAAAAGAATTACATCCTTAGATTCATATGCAAGTCTACTTCTGAACTGCGACATGATTCGTTCCCAAGTTTCTTCCTAGTAAGTTGCGTCTAGAACTGGGTTGCTGCTTTCTATAGATCTGTTGAAACTGCTGTTTTTATGTTTTCGTTTCAAGATGAGAAAGCTTTGAGAATCCTTACTACATCGCTGTATTTCTTTCGGGGAGATAGTTCATGTCCTTCGTTACACAGAAGATTTCATGTGGATCTTGACTTGCTGGAGGTACCAATATGAATAGACCTTTTATTCTTTCTGCCAAAATATGACTAATTGAAATATGAATAATCAGAGCATTCAGGCAGAATTCTCATTTCTCTAGAACCTAAGTGATGAATATCACTTGTCATTGCATATGAAAGCATGTATACTCTGGAGGCTTGATTAAATTGTTCTGGAGTCACACATTGTGCTGAATGTTCAACATATAGGAGGCATGTGAATTGGACTGGGAATAGTTTTTGCAATTAAGATGTCTTAATTTTTGGAGCAGTGGAAAATTGTAATAAAATGAAATACCCATAGAATTATCAAACAAATCAAAGAAGGGATTTCAAAGAAAGGCGTACCAAAGGAGAAGGGGGATGAGGATTAGGAAGACAAAATTCAAAAGAGCAATATTGATTGTTTACATTGTGAGAAGATAGCGGATAATTGTAAAAATGTTATAAGCCAAAGTGTTGAAAGTTTGAATGCAAAGGTGGCCATGGAAAGAGAAAGAAAGATGAAAACAACTTCAACCTAGAAGAACTTAGGCAATGTCACATAAGCAAGCACGCACTTAGCCGCTTCGACTAAGATTCGATTCTTTCTCTCAGCAAGTCCATTCGACTGAGGCAAATAAGAAGTGATAAATTGTTGCTCAATGTCTTTCCTAAGGCAACACTCATTGAATTCGGTTGAGATGTATTCTCCATCATTGTCAAAACTTAGTGTTTTGATTATTTTATCACTTTCGAGTTATGCATGCTCTTCGAATTGTCTGAAGATGTTGAAAGCCTCCGATTTTTGCTTAGTGAAATAAACAAATATTCTTCTAAAAAATTCATTAATAATGCATTGGGCCACATATATATGAATGAACAACATCTAGAACATCTTTTGTTGCATGCTTCTGACTTGATCAAAAAGGAATTCCAGTCTGCCCAACAATGCAGCTATGGGAGACAAGGAGATCGATTTTCTTGTCTAGATAATTGAGATCAAGTACTAAGGACTGTCTAAACATGTTCGATATAGATGTATGATTCAAGTGACCTAGCCTATAGTGCCGAAGTAATGCTTCATTAACTAGAACATAAGTATTCAAGATTTGACCTATACCAGAATAACAACATATCAATCTACATACGTATCTATGCCTCTTTTCGAGTGCAAGGATCTTATTTGTCTTATCGACAATTTTGCATTGATTAGATTCAAATCCTACCCTATGACCTAAATCAATAATTATGCTTATTGATAATAGATTTGTTCACACTTTTGGTACATACAGAACATTCGGTAGTAAGATCATGTTCAAAGCTCAATCTTAAAGTGTCATCACCACCAAGAGATTTCACACCTTCTTCTGAAAGCGATAACTTTCCTAGATTCATCAAAAATAGTGCAGCCTTGTCTATCGAATTCGACCCTCTGACCCGAATTTGTGATTCTGCTAACTGAGAGTAGGTTTTTGGTCAGATTTGGAATGTGAAGAACACTGGACATCACCTTTCTGAAATTCGACTTTGACTGTTCCTACACCCTTGATAGTATGAGTCAAGTTGTCTCCAACTTGCACAATTGTAGGATGGGTGTATGACTTGTAGTCATGGAACCAATCGCAATGGTGAGTCATGTGCTGCGATGCACCTAAGTCCAAATACCAGGAATCGATATCTTGTTGTTTTTCGACTTTGGTCAAGAAGGCAGTTTCATCTTCCTCTTGTTGCTGGATCGAGTGACTGGTGGAAGCAGCATTTGCTTGTTGTTGGAATTGTTGTTTCCTTTCGTTGTTGTATTGCAGTGTTATGCAATCCTTGATAAGGTGACCAGTCCTCTTACAGTACTTACAAAATAGATTATATCTTGGATAGAAGGGTGAAGACTCTGAAGTTGATGGTGAGTTTGATACAGGTCGTTGCATGTTGCTCTTGTTGTCAGGATAGTCTGACTGTGTAGACCTCTTGGATCTGAACTTCTAATTTTTTGAATACAGAGCTTGAGGATCCGATCCTAAGCCCGAGGAGGAGGCTGATCTTTTGATCTCCTCTTGTAGGAGCATTGAGATTACTCTTGATAGAGTGAGGTGCTCCTGGGTAGAAGTTGCCATTACCCAATTTTTGTAGGCTTTAGGTAGACTCGTTAATAGAGTCATGAGTGCATCGGAATGTTCTATGTCTGAGCCGGTTGCAGTCATTTGCTCCATAAGATATTTGAAGGTGTTGAGGTGGCTCGAAACACTATCTGCGTCAGACATTATGAGGGTGAAATATTTCTTCCTCAGATGAAGCTTGGAAGTAACGTCTCTAATATCGTAGAGAGTTGTTAGGATGTCCCAAACATCCTTAGCCGTCTGAGCAACACGTATGTGGCTGATCTGAGTGTCCTTGATGTTGAGGGTGATCATGGCAAATGCTTTGCCATCTCTCATTCTCCACTTGGTGATGACGGCTGCATCACCTTCTGGTTTGAGCTCTGTGCCATCAACGATGTCCCACAGTTCTTTGGCTAGAAGTATAACCTTCATTTTGAATTTCCAGAGATGATAGTTGATTGTGTGAATGCCGATTATTGTGCTCAACATCATGATGATTATACCTCTCCTACTCTGATCGATCACAAACAATTACTAGATCTTGACACACCCATCATTAATATCAATTTTATTGATATTCTTCCACACAATGATGAGTTGTTAAAAATGTTGCATGGCTACCTACTGATGAATCAAAAGATTTTTTCGTAGATGACGACAATGTCTTACGAATTCAGAATTGCTCAAAAGAATCAAACATTTTTTATATTCAAATCCTCAACTACATGGAGGCCCTTCCACTTAAGGCCTTTCCGCAGCTATCATCCAAAGTGGAACCAGTCACCCAAGTTATGATCGAAAAACATGATACCAAGATATATTGGGTCAAACGACCAAACTATCCTTGGGACCTCTGTGAGGAAGAAACAATCTTTCAAATCGATGAAATCCTCCATGATGTGCCACCACTTCCTCACCCGCACATCTCACGCCCTCCGAAGTCACAACCTCATGGCCATACCATGAAGAAAAAGATAAACCTCTTCAGATTCAGCCGCCTGGCGACCTTACCATTGCTAGGGAAGTTCCTGAGATTGCATATGTTCCTACACCAAACCCCGAACCTCCCAAATCACCATCCAAAGTGTTGAAAGACAAGGCCCCCCTCGAATCTCCAGCCCATGATGTGCCTGAATACTTTAAGGACTATACGATCGAGGATGTCACAATCCAATTACCCCAAGCTCAATGTGAACCAAATCGTAATTCAAACTATGAAGGCCCTGCCTGCACCATCACTCTACCCTTGAGTGAGCCAAATGAAACTAACGAATACATTGTCCACGTCGAGGTCCATCTCAATCGCGAACAACGCAGATGGCTTGAAAAGCTACTGCACAAATATAGACATCTCTTTGCTTGGTCCTACAAAGACATGAAAGGCGTCTCACCCCAAGTAGTTGTGCATCGTATTCCTCTTAAACCGGGTGCGAGGCCAACTTCTAGTTGTCCCTACCAATGCAATCCGATCTACAAGGCCAAAATCAAAGAAGAACTCCAACGCTTGTTAGATGCAGGATTCATCTATGAAATTGAACATACTGAGTGGTCTCCCCAATCGTCATCGTTCCTAAGAAAAATGGAAAACTCCAGATCTGTGTTGATTTTAAGAAACTTAATGTCGTCACAAAACGTGATCATTTTCCATTACCTTTTGGAGAATCCATCCTAGAAAATCTAGTAGGAGATGAGGCCTACTCCTTCTTAGATGACTTTAGCGGATATAATATGATCCAAATTGCTGAAGAAGATCAACATAAAACTACTTTTGCCGCAGAATAGGGAACCTTTTATTGGAAAGTCATGCCTTTTGGTCTCTACAATGCTCCTAGCACGTTTCAGCGTGTTATGCAAGCTGCCTTTTCTCAGTAGATGGGCGACACCCTCAAAGTTTACTTGGATGATTTAGGGGCACATTCAGAAGAAATACGACATCTGTCTTTGCTAAAGAAATTTTTTATCCAATGTCAACAATTCGGTATCTCCCTGAACCTTGAAAAATGTCAGATCTGGGTAACAGATGGTATTGTGTAAGGACATATCATTTCAAAAAATGGCATCGCAATGGACCCAGAAAAGATCCTCATCATTCAAAATCTACCGGAACCACGTACCATCCGCGATGTTTTATTTTTGACTTCGCTAATAAAGCACGATTAATCTACAAGGTAGTTGTTGTCCCCAAATGGGCTGATGAACAACGCGTCGCATTCAATCAACTCAAAGAAGCCCTTACCAATGCACCTATCCTCCAGGCCCCTGATTACTCCAAAAAATTCTATGTGCATACCGATGCATCCAAGTATGCCATTGGAGCAGTGCTCACCCAACCGGGAGAATTCAAAAAGGATACTTATTGAATTCAATCATACCACTACAGAGTGTGAAGCTTTGGACATGGTATATGCAGTTCAGAAGTTTCGCCATTATCTTCTGGGAAAAGTTTTTGTCTTCTTCACTGATCATCAAGCACTCCTATATCTCATGAACAAGAGTATATATATATATATATATATATATATATATATATATATATATATATATATATGTCTCGTTATGCTACTACGTGATCTATAAAATATATCAATAGCTGCATTTTTTTTTGCAAAATATTTCAAGTACTAAAGCAATGAACAACCTCGAAGAGTTCCAAACCTAGTGTTAGAAATCTAAAAATATTTGGTTGTATGTGTTTGCTTAGATCTAGGAACGAAGTTTGATGTTGCTAGTTTCAAAAAATCTATATGGGTTATTCAACTTAACACGAGGCTTACAAGGTCTATGATCCTATCAAAAGTTCGGTGTTAAAATTGTCAACATTTCCTAGCTAGTTTGAGGGCTAAATTGGCAATTTTTGTACATACTTTTGGATATAACCTTTCACACGTGTGAAAGAGGCATGTTATTTGGACATATAGGCCAAAATTGGCTATTTTAGGTTACTGGTGTCCTAAAATTGGGTCCTAAGTTCTAGAGAGAGGAGAGAGAGTCATCTCTCTCACCTATATTAGGCTGAAATTCATGGAGAACAGGTTGGAGAAACTTTTTGTATTGTTGAGAGAGATCACTAGATCATTGTCACAGTTTCTTACTCCATTGAGAGCATTGCTTTGTGTATTGTCTTCAAGCTTTTGTGTATGATCTTAAGAGATTTCCAAAAGTGGTAGGCTGCTGTTGGAAGCCCTGTTTGTTGTTATTTTTGGCTGCCATCAGTATCTTTTATTAGTTTCTTTTGTCACTTGAATGCTTTGTCAAGTTCATGTGTATCAAAGGTAGCATTAGGATGCTTTGCCATTTCTAGCTTTTGTAGCTTGTTGTGCAAAGATCTTAGCCAAGTATTTTGGGAGTTTGGATCCATACAAAAACCACTTTTTTCACATGGTATCAGAGCTAGTTGGCTGTTATTTTTAGTAAGGTTTCCATTTATGGTGATATTTGGATGTTTGATCAAGTTCTAGCATGATTATGCATTGCACTGTTGATCAAATCTTACTAACCTTTGTTTTGTGAGTTGAACTTGTGGATAAAAAGCATATTTCAGGTCTATTGAAGATCAGAAGCTAAGAAGAAGCTATTTTGGATCAGATCATAACACCTAATCATTTGTTGATTGTGAGGCTTGTGCATATTCAATACTAACAATGTTCAGTTCAATGTATTGTTGACAATCTCCACTTTTGTGGATGGACACTCTCCTTTGTGGATGAACACTCTCCTTAAGTGGATGACAAATACTCTTTCAGTGATTTTATATTCCTCCAAAAGGCTGAGCAAAGCTCCCACTTGGATGAAAGATCCCCTTTTGGGAGAACAGATTGTCAACAATTTTTTGCATAAATTTTGGTGTACTTTGTTGAGCATGTAAGTAACTCTCCTTATGTAATTTGATTGGAGCATTTGCTGGAAGGTTTTAACCATTATGCATGTGGAAAAAGTACAAAAAGGACCAAGAGTGGATCCTAATCTGATCCTCAAGAGGGATTGGTTGTCAGATTACTTGATCTATCAATCTACTTGAGATTAAGATCAATCTAGATCAATTCTAGACACAAAATCCTAACAAGAATTAATTGAAGGTAAGTGTACTTTCTGATTTCCCACGTGTGAAACCCTGTTTGAGTACGGACTTCAACCTGAAAATCAAGTACACATTGATAGCACCTCAAAACAATCAAAACAAATGTAGACAAATGGAGAGCATCACTCAAAATTGCTTCCAAAACCAAGATTGGTGTCTCACACTGATTATGGCCAAATGTGGCTCTATATATACAATAAGTGGGAGCTCGTGGTACTGATCATCCCTTTGATCCCACATGTGTGAAGGTGCTTTGTCATATAATGATTCATCATGCAAAACTGACACTTGGACAAAACCTTCTATTTTGAGCACTTTGGTCCATTTTTCTTCTATATGGAGATCTACTTGGAAATCTTCTAGAAGTCAAAATTCACCTACTTCAGCTTATTCCACACATGTGAGCTGTCCTCTACACACGGGATATGACACCTAACCAAAGGATGTGGCTCATGCAATCAATAGATTGATGCCATGTATCATATGTCTAGAAAACTAGTTTTTGGCCTTTTTAGCCACTAGAACTTGAATTAAATCATATGTATGATTTATTAGGATCACAAAGATCTAACATCATGTTACCATGATCTAGAGAATTAGACTCATCCAAATTGGCAAGACTATGCATGCTATAATAACAAAGTGTTTGCATCATATCTTCATACTTGTTTACCATGCTAATCTCAGATCCAATGAGGCTAAATACTTCATTATGGAGATAAGTGTCTTTAGAATATGATTCACTTACTCTCATAAAGAATTTACAATTTGCCTCAATACAAATTTTCAAACTATGAGTGAACGAATCACTTTTGCTCTTACATGACTCAAGAGCATACATTTGATGAGATAACCATTTGCTTTCTAATTGATTTAAAATCAATTTCAACCTTTTAAGAACATCATCTATGTTCTCAAGAGAGACTTCGTACTCAACTAGTATGGCTTTACTCCAATTTTGAGATGCAATGATCTCACTAAAGCAAATTGATTTATCAAATGACATAGGAGAAGTAAGTATGAGATATATACCACATGAGGTATGCTCCTCTTTCCCTTGAAATGTGACCCACATGGACTCAACCATGTTTCTTGAGATTCTTTTTGGAATCACAACTTGAGAAGGTCTCTCCTCCTCAATCCTTGACATACTTCAATCCTTGGCACACGTGAACCTTGAGATGACTCCTTAAGATCCTCTCCATGATGCTCCTTTTTTATGGAAATCCGAACACCTTTCCTTGGACTTGTCCTTCTTGTATTTGCATTTTGAACTTGAAGCTCCATCCTTCACCTCGCTCCCATTGCTTTGGTTCTCCTTGGATGAAGTGGTCTTCTTTTTGTAGCATCTTGAGAAAAAATATCCTCCCTTGCCACAAAGGTTGCACTCGGGATCCTTTCTTTCCTTCAATAGGATGCCACCTATTGATGCCATGTGAATAAAAACCTGTGATATGATTCTAAAAATGTATTTGTGACTTTCAAGAGACTAGATTTGAAACAATCTAGAAGGATCTACAAAAGATCTAGCTCACAAACCTAAGAATCAATCTTCACAGTAATGACTAGTCACTTGGAAACTTTGCTTTGATCACTAAGACAAAAGCACACAATCTTTGAATCAAATCACTAAAGAAATCAGATCCAATCTCCTATTGGACTCATCAAATACCAATGACTCTTTCTTTTGAAAGTTGAAATGGATGTGAAAAAGATTTGACACCTAGATTTTCCTTTTCACTTGACTAGTTCTCTCAACACTTGAGATTTTTGAACAAAAGATGGGTTTTGTTTCAAATACATGAAAATCAAACTTAATCACTACTTTTGGACTCACTCTTGACCCAAATAATCTCACTTGAGGTTTAGAATGAATTTGATTTGATTTGACAACAAACTATACCACCAATTTTTCACAAAGCTTAAAAAATTAGACAACTAGAGGTTCACAAAGATCTCAACCATGCATGAATACTCAAATATGGACTCCTCCTCATTCTAGACATCCAATGGGATCTCAAATTGACCCTCACACTCTCACAAAGAAAGTTGAATAGAACTAATTTGAGTTTCATACATACTATGTCAATTTTTGCTCAATAAATTGAATTCAATCACTCCTATTGGATTCCACCAATTAATCTACTTTTTAAGACTTGGAATGAAATTCAAAATCAAAAGTTGTGATTTTTCTCACTAAGATATTGTGCTTCAAAGAGCTAATGCCACTTAGAAAGATTTGATCACCTAGGAGAATACAAATTCTCCACCAATAACAACACATAATGAGCTTCTAGATCTTGCCCTCTACAAAGGAAGGAACTCTTAAAAAATTGGATCTCTCTCTACACATTTGCCATTGACACCTTAATGAATCTTTTCAAACCTTACAATCACCCAAACAAATTGAGCAGGGTTGAACAATGTGACTTGGATCTCAATCTCTTTTCTAGAACTCTCAATTGAAGCCAATCTATGTCAAATTCTACAAAAGATTTGCATAGATGGTCTATATGCACTAGAAACTCTCAAAGGTTTCACTTGGAGGATAGATCCAAGGATGTTTTCTAGCAAATTGATGCTTCTAAACTTGACCCTATCACTCTTGAACAAATCTAGAGTGATGGTACAATGGATTTTATCCTCTCACCTTGCATATCACTCCTTAATCTATGAATTTTGGCAAAATCTCTCTCAACTTCAACATGCACTCAAAAAATCAGAGAAAATCATTTAATGCTCCTAATTCAAGCTTCAATTTTAATTTTTTGGCTGATCTAATCCAAGAACTAATCAAGGAATTAGATTTTCTATAGAAAATGCTTGATTTTGCACTAAAAATCTCTCAAATTGGGTATGTGAGTCAAATTGTACAAATTTTTTAATTTTCTCAGCCAAAACCGGAGCTGTACGGCCTCACACGTGCGAAAAGGGTTCCTACAGCCCACAACAAGATTTGGACCAAAAATTTTGAGGATAGCTATCAATTCCAACTCGCTACACAAAATTTGACTAGTTTCCAAAAAACTGCTAATTTTGGCTTTGATTTGGATTAACCCTATCAATTTCAACAAAAACTCTTGTACTTGGCTCTGATACCATGTGGAAAAATTACAAAAAGGACCAAGAGTGGATCCTAATCTGATCCTCAAGAGGGATTGGTTGTCAGATTACTTGATCTATCAATGTACTTGAGATTAAGATCAATCTAGATCAATTCTAGGCACAAAATCCTAACAATAACAATCATTAATTGAAGGTAGGTGTACTTTCTGATTTCCCACTTGTGAAACCCAGTCTGAGTACGGACTCCAACCTGAAAATCAAGTACACATTGATAGCACCTCAAAACAATCAAAACAAATGTAGACAAATGGAGAGAATCACTCAAAATTGCTTCCAAAACCAAGATTGGTGTCTCACACTTATTATGGCCAAATGTGGCTCTATATATACAATAAGTGGGAGCTCGTGGTACTGATCATCCCTTTAATCCCACATGTGTGAAGGTGCTTTGTCATATGATGATTCATCATGCAAAACTGACACTTGGACAAAACCTTCTATTTTGAGCACTTTTGGTCCATTTTCCTTCTATATGGAGATCTACTTGGAAATCTTCTAGAAGTCAAAATTCGCCCACTTCAGCTTATTCCACACATGTGAGCTGTCCTCTACACATGGGATATGACACCTAACCAAAGGATGTGGCTCATGCAATCAATAGATTGATGCCATGTGTCATATGTCTAGAAAACTAGTTTTTGGCCTTTTTAGCCACTAGAACTTGAATTAAATCATATGTACAACCTATATGATTATGGTACATGACAAGTACACTATTTTAACACGTGGGAACAGGCTCCACACATGTGTAATCATCCTATATACATGATTTTTGGCCTCTACCAAGCTTATTTTTGCATTTTTCACAATGCAAATGTGTTTTCAGGTGGATCTAGTTCACACATGACTAGTCACAAGGAGTTCTTTACTTCTTTGATCTCTTATGTTGGAACCAAGAAAGTGGTTCACATGCCAAATGGTGGTGTGTATGATCAAAGGTATTCGTTCAATTCCTATTTGTCTTTCTACTAATAGGAATGCAAGGCTCGACGGTGTTCTTTACATTCCTTCACTTTGAAGGAATTTGCTAAGTGTTGGTCAAATGTTAAAGAAAGGGTACAAGACAAAGTTTGTTGGGGATGTTTTCTTCATTACTAAGGGAGATGTCTTGATTGCTAGGGGCAATTATGTCTAAAAAGAGGAATGAAATGGATGTTGGTGGTTCTCTCAACTTTCAAAAGTCAATTTTTAGCATCAATAAGATTGGTATATCTTATGCAAAGTCTAAAGAGCTTCCTTATGCTAGATCTAGATTGAGATCTAATGAGCTTCTTGGAGATAGTTATTGTTGTGCTAACTTGGCAACATTTGGTGAATCTATGATCAATGTTTTGGATCCATTGGATCTTGAAGATGGACTAGTGCTACCTACTGGTCAAATAGAGTCATGTGGTGCTAAATTAGTATCGTGTTTGAACTCTTCTACTCATAGATTTTCAAGTCTTGGTGGCTCTTCAATGGAACTACATGGCAAGTGCAAAAATGGAAAAGGTAAGAAGAGAGCTAACTTCATCAATAAAGGTGATGAAAACTTGTATTTGGAAATGGTTGTTGCTAATGACTTATTTACTCATTTGGAAAAAACTGGTGCTTTGAGCATGATGGAAGAAAAAGTTTCTTTTGCATCTTTATGTGATGAGTCCAAGAAATTCATTTGTGCAACAAGTGGTGTCACATGTATTCATAAAGAAAGTAGATTAAAAGGTTCTATCTTGAGACTTGGTGAGGAAGATCTCAAGTCAAAAGGAAGAGATGAATGTGAAGTGTTCAAAGTAGGATGTACTTTGAATGATGCTTTTGTGAATGATAGTGAGGGTTCATTATCATTACCTATATCATTGATTAGAAGTCCAGGTTTGGCAAGAAAAAGTACTTACAATCATTCTTATGTTGAAGGTACCATGTATTCTTTTCATGGCTTCTAATGTTCGAGACTCTTCCATTTCTTATGATGCAACTATCAAGAGGGAGATTGCTAACTTTTGTGGTGTGATCATTAAGAGGGAGTCTTGTGAAGGAAAGGGCAAAGGAAGAGTGACTCTTGGGAAGATCCAAGACATGGATCTTACATCTCTTCATCAACTCAAAGGATGCTATGATTGTGGTGGAGTGTTCATGCATGATCAAGATGGCAAAAGGTTGGATGAAGAAGACTACATGGAGCAACTCAAGTGGCAATTTCTTCAAGGCAAGGAAGATCTCATTGGTGAGCTCACTGAGGTTTTGTTTGAGCTCAAATGGGCTGGTTTGATTAGGTTTGATACTCAACTTCATCTACTCTACTTCATGTTGGATAGAATTGTAGAAATCTATCTTTTGGTTTATGATGGTGACATTGTTTTCACTAACTATAGTGAAAGGTTGAAATCAAGCAATGATGAGATCTTACGGGATGTTAATCATGTGTTTGAGAGGGAGTATCTTCAAAGGTTCAGATCTGAAGATGTTTATAAATGCAAAGTCCTTGATGTTTTATTGGAAGATCAAGATGTTTATCTTGAATTGCTTCATCAACACCAAGAGGCAAGTAGCAATTGGAAGCTAGTCAAAAGCATCAAAGGGGAGCCACATGGGCAAAGCATTTTGGATTTGTTTTTACAGGTCCTTGAAGGTTCAAGTAAGGTTCTTGGAGCAGCAAGGAACTGTCCTTTTACTCTACCTTACTTGTTTAATCTCATGATTGAACATTGTCATGTCAATGTGTTGGAATTGTCAAAATTCAATGAAACTAGTTCCATAGTTTTTTTTGGATCTTGGAGATGGAATAGTTATCATTGCTGATTTTTATGATCAAGTACGTGCATTCATTCAAATCTTGAAAGATATTGAAGTGGTCAATATGTTTACTTTTGAGCAAAGTTCAAGATCTAGCATCCTAGTGTTGGCAAATTGGCAGATTGTTGACAATGTAGGATCAAGTGTTGTATGCAAATCCTGTAGAGATACTTCAAGTATTTCGAGTTCAGGTTTTGCTCATTCAAATGGACGAGAGAACACATCATTCTGGAATTCATTCACTCAAGGGATTTCATGGATTGGAGATCTACAAAGGCAAGGTGGTGATGGAGGTTCATTCATGGAGATACATGGTGCATTCACTATGGGCATAGTGGAATGTGGAGGAGGCATGCAAACACTTGTTGGTTACTTTCACTTACAACTTGTTTGCTGCTGTTTTACAGAGAATTAAAAGGTGGATACATGGAGGAATCATTTCATTATGATTCTATGTTCTTTTACATGTATCTTGTTCACCATTCTATGTAAAATTGATGTAAGAAATAGTGAAGCATCCTATATGGGCACTATTATCTATATCAATTATGTTGTACTTCATATTGTACATATTAGAACACTTGAGAAGAGATCTATTATCATGATGGAGATCATTCTTAGGTTGGAGCAAAGTAGTGTTGTAAAACTAGCAAGTTAAATTGAAGAGGGAGTGTGAAAATTGTCAACATTTCCTAGCTAGTTTGAGGCCTAAATTGGCAATTTTTGTACATAGTTTTGGATATAACCCTTCACACGTGTGAAAGAGGCCTAGATACTTTTATTTTAGTATATATTTCATGTTGAAGAAGTCTCAAACTTCAGGACCTTCGAAATGACACCAAAATCATGTTATTTGGACATATAGGCCAAAATTGGCTATATTAGGTTACTGGTGCCCTAAAATTGGGTCCTAAGTTCTAGAGAGAGGAGAGAGAGAGTCATCTCTCTCACCTATATTAGGCTGAAATTTGTGGAGAACAGGTTGGAGAACCTTTTTGTATTGTTGAGAGAGATCAATAGATCATTGTCACAGTTTCTTCCTCCATTGAGAGCATTGCTTTGTGTATTGTCTTCAAGCTTTTGTGTATGATCTTAAGAGGTTTCCAAAAGTGGTAGGCTGCTGTTGGGAGCCCTGTTTGCTGCTATTTTTGGCTGCCATCAGTACCTTTTATTAGTTTCTTTTGCCACTTGAATGCTTTGTCAAGTTCATGTGTATCAAAGGTAGCATTAGGATGCTTTGCCATTTCTAACTTTTGTAGCTTGTTGTGCAAAGATCTTAGCCAAGTATTTTGGAAGTTTGGATCCATACAAAATCTACTTTTTTCACATTCGATACTATTGGGCAAAGATGTAATCTTTCTTGAGATCAATTTTATGACTTTAAAGCAATCTCATCTAAATTTATTCCTCCTAGCTATAATACAATTCCTCAACAATAAAAAGATCATCCATTTGTAGCATATGATGTTGTTGCACCTCTATTTCACATCCTACTCATTCACATTCTTCTAATTTTGAAGAGGAATAGTCTCCACCAACAACATTTTCACAAGCTAGACAACCACCAGAGAAGTATACTCCTCAGTCATTTTGGACAATCATAGAGACCAATATTAGTTTCAAAAGCTCATATAGACAAAGACTCTAACAAGTGGAAGGAGTCTATGCAAAGTAGAAATCAATTTCTAATAACAGTAAAAAAAATCAGACATGGACCTTTGTTGTTCCTCTACAACAAGAATATCATTGACAATAAGTGGACATTAAAAAAGAAGTACAATTTAATATGGGTTTAAAATTTAAAAAACTCATTTACTACATCTTGGTTTCCAAGGGGGACTTGAACCTAGGACCAAAGAAACTATGAACGACAAGCTTACCAACTAAGCCACCCCTATTGGATAAAGCTCATTCAATGGTGAATGGGCTTTTTACAAGTTCATGGCATTGATTTGTCAAAAAAATTTAGCCATGTAGTTAAGCTAAAATCAATCAAAACTCTATTAGCACTCGTTGCTATAGAAAACTTGGATGTGCAATTGACCTTCCTTAAATGGATGATTTTAGAATTAGATTGGTTGCAAAACTATCTTGTGTGGAGGTAGGAACCTTTGTTATATCATTGTTCTTGCAAAAGCATTTTTATTTCATAATATTTGATTGTAAAACAATTGGCTTCTTTTTACTAGGCCAACTTTTGCAATGGTTCATGAAAACCGAATTACAGATAGAAAAGGTAAGAGAAAAGTTGAAGCAAGTACTCAAAAGACCAATGACAGTCCAGTACAAGAAACATGTGTAAAGAGGAGAAAGAGGACACGAATTCACAAAAGCTACATGATTAGAGTCAGATCTTGAGTATTGTCTTTTGAAGAGGATTGCAAGGAGACATCTATTTAACTATAGATGCCTTATCTACTAGAGGTTGTTCCGATGAGTACTAGCATATGAGAGAATTTATGAAGATGAAATTTTTGTTAGGTAGGATGCATAAGGGAAAGAAGACATTATATAGTGCCAACTTGGTGTTGGTTGATTTGCCCACTGATTATGTGACAAACATATTGTTAGGTGGGGATACTATCATCAATAACTAGTCTGACAATTTGCTAGAAGTTGTCTGGTGATGATTCTTGACGTTGGGGGATGGTATTTTATGGTTGTTTGTTAGTTATTTCAATTACTATGATAAGATTAGCAAGTCTCTAAAGATGATATTTGTTCAAAGAATGCAGTTCTACTATAAATATTTCATTTTGTGGTGGTTGCTTGTCTATTTTTTTCACTTTTATGGTCAAGTTGAAGGAACCAAAAGTGCCACATAATACTAGTAAATTGTCTATTCTAAGTCGTTGTCTATTCCATTTTGTGAATATTGTGTTGATGAATGACAACTACTTGAGGAAGTGGGAGCATATGAATGGATAATGTGTGCTCTCTAATATCACTTTGGAATTTGACAATAAACTCTATTTAAAATCTTGTTGTGAAACTACTAGCATGCCATGTCCTACTAAATTCTCCTAATGTTTGCACAACAAAATATCTTCCACAAAACAACTCTTCTTGATGAAACTCGAGCTTGTCTTATTTTTTGTGTCAACGCTCCACACGAAGAGTAGAGTCAATCACGCAATCCACAAGATCTGCATGTTGAGACAACATAGAGAGGTTGGGGTGATGGTGAAGCAGATCTCTTTTGTCCATGTCGATGATAGTCCCATGACTTCTAAAAGTGACTATGTGTTGAGGCCTAAAACAAGGGATGACAAACTATGAACTTATAGAAGGGATGAAGAGTCTAAAAGAGTTTACAAACTATAAACTTGCGAAAATTAATGTATAAGGTCACAACAACACTAACCAGCATACCGTCATTTAAAAAGCAACATGATACCAAACTTTTTTTTATGGAATATGGGCATAATTCAAGCACCATAACACATGCCTATTCCATGTTATGATCTAGATTTTATAAATTTTGATGTCTATTTTGTTTCATGCCGATTCCATTTTATATCTAAATTTCATAAATGCATATGTTTGTTCTATTTCATAATTCTCGTGTGAAGCTAAACCATATACAATCGCAGTGGAAGCCACTTGATCGGGCACAAGACATCATGCCTAATTCAAACTCTCCAAAGAATTTAGGCTCGGCCTATAATTAAATATCACTAAAAATTTTCACATGCCCGCCCTTCCATTTCTTCGAAAACACAATACACACTAAGGGATTTTTTTCCATGCTACCCCCTCGCCCGTTATTAACATCAACATGGAAAACGGGTGAGGGAATGGATGTCCATGAGTTGCTACAACATGCCTTGCCATTCAACCAGTTGCAACAACCCATTGTGTTCTCTGATCTCACTTGTCAAGCAGTTTTTATGACGATCTCAAGCATGTTTTTTTATTATCTCACTTGCTAAGCATGTTTTATTATCAACACAAACATGGCAACAATTCCACAGATAGAGAGAAACTGGTTAGAGATAGAGCAAAGATTGGTTTCTCAGCAAAAGCTAATTTTTATTTTCGTTGCCAAGCCTATCACGTGAGGGGGTCACAAAGTGCATGCAAATGGGGTTGTGAGACGGGTTTCAAAGTTGCTTTGGTCCCACGTTCGAGCCTTCCCTTAGAAACCGAGAAGCATTTTTTTATGGGTATCTAACCAGGTTGATTTAGTTGGTTAGCTTCGTATTCAAAGTTTCTTTGGTCTCAAGTTCAGGCCCGCCAACTCGGTTGGTTGAGTTGGTTAGCTTCGTATTCAATGTTTCTTGGGTCCCAAGTTCAGCCCCCCCTTGGAAACTAAGATGCACTTTTGACACATAATGGGTAATGGGCTGGCATGGAAAGGCACCCTTTTAATTCTAAAATGACATCATTTGGCACACGTAGATTTTAATCTCGCCACCGTCGGATTCCTTATCGAGCATTCCGACATTGCTTCATTCTTAGTATAATCGACGAGCAGGAAAAATCCAAGTGGCAGATGTGACACGTGGCTAGCATCCAAGTGGGCGCCATAAAATGCAATGTGCCATTAGGCCTCATCACCTCCCCAAGAAATGCTCCATGTGACATGGCTTTACCTCCAACCACCACCACCGCCACCAGCAACACAGAAGCATGAAGAGAGAGAGAGAGAGAGAGAGAGAGAGAGAGAGGAGGAGAAGAGACGATAAAGATTTGGTATCGATCGTGTTTTTGGGGGGAATCTGGATCGGATTCTGAAATCTGATGAGATTGAATAGAAAAGGCATGGCGAATCCTTGAAGCTGACAGAATGTGAGGGTTTAGCAGATCGATCTGGGAATTTGGTGGCTCACTAATGGTTGTTTCGGGGTGGTTGATGAGGGATTTTGATGGTGGGAAAGAAACATTGAGATTTATTGGTGTCAAGATCTTGAGATTTTTGTTTTAAGGTTTATTGTTGCGTGGTATGGTTTCTGTCCTTGCGGTTGTTTTGCAAGGGTTTTCTTGTCTGAGGGGCAAATGATGCGCTGCCGTTGCCTTTGTAGGTCGCAATTTCTGCAGGAACATTTTGTTGGAGCAGAAGGGTTCGGCTATGATGAAGAAGGTTGGAGCGTTGTTGAGATGTTTGGAAAATGGCCTGATGTGGATCGCGGCTGAGTTTTTCGATAGTCCTGATGGGATGTGCTGGAATACCTGTGCGACAGTTAGCTGATGTAGTGCCAAATTCAGGTTCATAGTTTTTGAACCGCGAGCGCATTGAGGCTCTGTTTCTCTGAGCAATTGTTGTTCAAGTTTGATGAAGATTTTCAGTGGCTGCCAGCTCCATCACTCCAAATCAGGTCATACAAGACTAAAGATTCAACAACTCTGGTTTCAGTTTCTTGCAGCTTTCAACTCTTGATATTTGTGCGTACAATAGTTTATGCCCCTCCGAGCCAGGTTTCTGTACCACACTAGTTTCTATGAGCAACAGTTGATTCAAACCTAAGCCATGATGACTACATAATTAGGAGTTGCTTAAGGGAAGGTATCGGTTCATCCCTTTAGTGATAATAAGCTTCATGCCTTTCTTGCTTTATCCTTTTCAAAGTCAAGCACGGCCTCTTGGGGATCAAATTTGATTCCCAGGTTCTATTCTGATCCTGGAAAGTTTGAAACTCCAAATAAGTTTTATGTGCTAAAGATTTGATCTTCCAGAATGCAAAGCTCTTTTGGATCGATGCCTCCATCTTCCTACAAGGACAGAACTACGGAGTTCCTTGCAATAGCTGACAGGTTGAGAAAGAGTCAGGCCTCGGCTGTCAATCACAATTCCCTGACTGCAAATGGATCTCTGGAAGGCCCAACAAAGTTGCAGGGGCTTCAGGCACCTCAGACATCTGGATATGCACAGTCAGAGTTCAACAGGCGAGCGTCCCAAATTGGCTTAAGCATTCACCAAACATCTCAAAAGCTTTCAAAATTAGCAAAGTGTGAGTACAAGCCCTTCGAGGAAATGCAAGCCCTCTGAATTTCAATAGTCTCTTGCAGGTGTTGAGATAAACATAGATCCGTTCTGTTGACCACACATTTATTTAATTACGCGGGCAGAAACTATCATCTGTATTACTCTAATGGCTAGAAGTCTCTATTTTGGAGGTTTATTGTGTGGACGATGAATGAGGGCACTCTGATATATTGAGGGCTTATTCTTCATATGTAACTAAATGTACCTAATGGTAGTACAAAAATGCATTCGTAGTACAAGTAAATGGTATGTAATTGATTGTTCCCATTCTCGCTCCTGTTGAGAGAAACGCCTAAAGAACCTCTTGAATGATCATTGATTGTTCTCATCATTGCATGCTTATTTGTTTACCTTGTAGTGGCAAAAAGAACATCGATGTTTGATGACCCAATAGTGGAGATTCAGGAGCTTACAGTTGTAGTCAAGCAGGATATAACAGCCTTAAATGAAGCAATTTCAGATCTTCAGCGTCTTTGTGATACACGAAATGACAGTGCGAACAGTTCTAAGCATAGTACTGAGCATTCTTCGACTGTTGTGGATAATCTGAAAAGCCGACTTATGACTACAACCAAGGAATTTAAGGATGTTCTCACAATGCGCACTGAGGTATCTCATTTTTTATGTCTATTAGCATCAGATTTGAGGAATTTTATTGAATATGTGAGGATTTTTTTTTAGTATTTATTTGCACACTTAGCTGATTAGAAGTTTGCATTTTATATAGAAGCTTTACAATGTTAATGCTCACGTGAAGACTTGAGATAAGGTTTTGTTACGTTTTAAGATGACTGGCCCCTAGCATGTTCTGAACTGGAAAAGGCTCAAGCAGCTTTTCTGAAGAAAATATAGTTATTTAGAAGTTTCATCTAATTTTCTCTTAATGTAACAAAGCTTATGTGACTGTAACCCTTCAAGCAACACTTAAGTATGGTAGTGTCTATGGGATCATTGTTTCAGAACTTGAAAGTTCATGCAAACAGACGACAACTTTTTTCTGCCACTGCTTCAAAGGAAAGGGTAAATCCCTTTATGCGCCAACGGCCACTGGCCACAAAGAGCAATGCAATTTCAAGTGATACACCTCCTCCTTGGAGCAATGGATCTGCATCTACTGATGTTTTCGATTTAAGGTATGATTATTGAGACAATTGAAGCTTTTGATTGATTTAGATGCAATGTGGTTGTTTTTTATTACTAAGTTGGTCTTTGCGAGCATGTCCTCCATGCACTCCTGCAGAGTTGAAAACACACTTAACACAAAATCATGCATAAAGTAGAAGAATAGAGAAGAAAATTGTCAACAATGGTGATTGTCCAGCTAAGACTGAAGCTAAGATGACAAGCTGGCAGCAATCTGAAGCCCTCCAGTTCACTACCCAGGGTTCTTCAACAAAGGGCTCTCAAGTCTTTACACACTCAATAGTTTAAATTAAAGGTTACGCCAATTGGTGGGCAAGGGTAGCCAATAAAGGCTCAAACTTAGTTTCTCAACAACGTGTTAAGACAATAATACTTGGGATCCAATTTCTCCTTTTACTATTGTCCCTCAAAATAGAGGTTGAGTAGTTTGCATTTGATCATACATTTCTTTCTCCTCTCAGAAATTAGCATATATGAAATTTGAATGATGCTTTTGATGAACTCTGTCAAGAAAATTTGAAAAACAAAAGCCAAGTGATCAATGTGGTCTACTACAAAGCAGACCAAACATAGAGGCCACAGAGGCCAATGAGAGGCTTTGAGACATTGTTCATGAAGTTTTGGAAAGTGGAGGGGCTATTGGAAACGTGGATGGGTATGACACAACTTAGTCACAACAAATCGTAATTTTAACCTTTTTGAATTGAGTCGAATCAGTTCTTTAGTCACTTTTTTGCAATATATATTTGTGGAAATCTACTTTCTAAATCTCACTCTTGCACAATGAATAGAGCTGCTGACTCACTGAGTTTTTGTGTGAGTATGGGTGACAAAAGTGATTTGAATCTCCTGGTGTTTAGAATCTTCATTATCTCCCCTAAGTATCTCTATTTAGTGTTATCAGTAGCATTCAAGTTTCTAATATGATCTAATATCATTGCTCCCTAAAACTTTAAACAGCATCATTTTATAATAAAAGGGTAGCAATTATTATTATTTAAATTGCTTGATTCAAATCTTTTAATTCTTGTTCGAATCGATTCAAATATTCTTGATTCAAATCTTTTGTAACTATGTGACACAAAACTTATTAAGGCCAAAAGAAGTATGAAAGCTGATTTCAAACTCATTTTCTGGTTAAATACAGACTTGGAGATAACCAGAACATAGGTCGATTTTAGAGAAGAGAAGAGTAGCTTTGGCGAGCTAGTGGTACTGGTACTCCAAGTAGATCGATTCTATCGTTAACATCATGTAGTATCAGTAATGCACGTGGCTTCTAAAAAACTTGATGTTATTGCTGCAAATATCACTGGCTGCCTGAGGAACGGGAGTTAGCTGCAGAAACTCAAAAGATTTAGTGTAGCTGCCTCATGTACACATACAAGTGGTACACAGGATCATAGTAAGTTGTTTATTCTATATAAGTTGTTACTAGGAATGAAGTTTACTGGCAACTATGATGTGTAAAAGAAATATGCTGTTGTGCAAAGCTCAGTGTAACCTCACCAAGAGATGCAAGCCATTCTCATAAGAAACAAGGAAGCCATTTGTTTGATTGGCTTTGCGCTTTAGTGCTAGCCTTCTAGTGTTGGCTTGTATCACAGTTTGAACAAAAGCCGAAATATAATTTCTTTAAGAATCAAAAGAGGCTGATTTGATTTGTAAAGTATCAGAGATTCAAAAACTACAATATTTTAAGTAATTCTTTTTGTCTTTGAATTTGTTTTCTTGATAGTCTTGATGTATTTAGCCTCGAGTTTTGACATCATTAAGGTGTAGCCTGTAAATTTGGAACCTGTATTTCAATATAGTTTGCACTTACTGCTTCACAGTCAGCACTAGACACTTTAGTGACTAGTGTATATTATGTAAGTAGTATCTGAAAATAAGTTGTGTGACATGCAAAATAATCTACTAGTTTCTATATTCATAACATTATGTGACTTTGAAGTGCTCACTATCAGCAGCCAAAATAGTGAGCCAATTATTTCTATCCTTTTTGGGAGTGTATTGTGTGGGTTCACTGCCCAGGAGTCGACACTTGTCTCAGTAGCTAGTATATATTATGCTAGTAGAGACTGTAGTACTAGTTATGTGCAATGCAAAAGGAATAACATTTTTTAGATTTTTAATGTTATTGGCAAAAAACTTGGGCACTTTTGTAAATGTGCTGATTCCTTCCAGGAGGGCCTGCTGATTGTGAATTGCCTGACCCGCTGATTCTGAAAAGGGTGGGAAAATTATAGCCTTCAACAAGGTTGTCTGTCCTTGGCCTTCAGGGAAGTCATAGAAACTCAGCTGAGCTTTATTAATCTTGGTAGAACATCTAACCTCTCAAATGCACAAGTGAGATGTTATACCATGATGTACATGTGCCCCTTGAAATTTCTAACTCGCATTCATCAGACTCCAGAGCTTAGATTTGAAGCCCTGTTTTGAAGGCATAAAATTGTTGGAATCATATCTTGCCCCAAGTAAACTTGCTCATTTTAATTTGGTTAGGTATTTTGGAATTGAATGTGAGTAGCAGTTTATAGCATGTGTGTTCTGAGAAATAGTGTCAAAATCTATGATTTGCTGTTGAAAGCACATGGTAACTATTCTCAGATGTTTCAAGTTTATAAGGTTTGGTCTTAAATGACACCGCTTTTCGTTTGAAATTCTGGGAAGAAGTGTGGAGCTTCGTTTATATTGGCAATGACTCTAAATCTACTGATTAGGCTTCATGGTATGTGATCTCAAAGGAGGCGTACAGTTGGAGAGGGTACTTCATCTCCAAGATCTGCTCAGGGGCATATGGAACAGCAGCTAGCTCCTGTGCAAGATACCAGCTACATGCAAAGTAGGGCAGAAGCAATTCAAAATGTCGAGTCCACCATTTCAGAGCTTAGCAACATATTTACTCAGCTGGCCACTATGGTTGCTGAACAAGGCGAGATGGCTATAAGGTAATTCGGCAATTACAAGGATTTTGTTTTCGCTTCAAGAAACCATGAAGATTGATGATGGTCAATTTTTAAACCCTTATTGATTACTTACAAAAGCAGAAGCTTAAATTAATTTAGAGTTCACAAGCTGCCAGCAATTGCTGTAGGGCACATCAGATATCTTCTCATTCAATTTAATTCGGTTTTTGTGGTATTACCTTTGAGCAGGATTGATGAGAATATGGATGACACATTGGCAAATGTAGAAGGGGCACAAGGAGCACTACTCAAGTATCTAAATCGAATATCCTCAAATCGATGGCTAATCATGAAAATATTCTTTGTTCTACTCATATTTCTCCTGATATTTGTTTTTTTCGTGGCTTGAAGGTGAGCTAAATTGGCTTGGTACCATGATAGGTGATGTATAATGTTCTAAGATTGAGTTAGGTTTAAAGTTGACAACCTTTGTCGATTTGGTTGGCACTTTCAGTGATTTTTTTTCACGAGTATATACTTGTTTCTGAGGTCTTCAATGATCAATTTGATTCATTAGCAAAGAGTTACTGTTGGTATTTCGATACTCATGTGAGCAATTATATGTGCTCCTTATTTTCATCTTGAAAATCTTTTAGGCATTTCTCATTACTTCAACTCCAGGAGATATTTCTCACTCTAATTGTTATTACTCCTATTTTACATTGAGTGGTGGTGATGTGATGGACAGGTTATTTTGCAAGAAAGGGCTCCAAAAATGTTTTTGACTTGAAAGATAACCATCAGCTTAGGCACCACCACATTCACAGTTAGCATTAGTTATTTTTTTGCAATGCTAAGCTATCTCTATCTCATAACTAATGGATAAAGATTAGCAAAACCAAGTTGAAGTGGGAAATACTGGTGCTCAAAGCATGTCTAGCTTTATGAAACTATCTGAAGTTGCTTGGCACTAACTCTCAATTTGTCCTTCTTAATGACTTGCAAGTATGCAAGTATGGAAAGGAAGATATTTTTCCTGAAATATGCCACCATAGAAAGAGCTATGAGGTCATCCTAATGACATGCCGTTTTGACAAGTGTCGTAAGCCCACGAAACATAGGGTCATTTAAGACTTGTTCCCATATGGTTGCATTTTGTGTCCATAGCTCCATTCACAAGTGAAAAGTGCTAATAATATTTTCTGCCATCATGGCCTAGGCTATCACCCAAACAACGTACGTCGATTAAAAGTACCCGTATAAAAGACTCACGAAAAAAAAAAATTTACACAATAGAGGACACAGTCTGGGGGGGGCTGGTGGCACTGGTGTTGTCCTCAATGTCCAATGAGGCACCATATTCCCTCTTGAAATTCAAAATTAGGTCACCTAGCACTTGCCTCCATCAATTCTATTCTGTTTAGGACTGGGCCTTTGGCACCATGTCTAACTGGACAGATTATTCCCTTATCCAACTCTATCCAAATTTTCTCTATTGTTGGAGGCGATTTGGCTGTTGGGACAAAGCGGTTTTAGCACCTATAAACTAGGAGATAATTGACCTCTCCAAAGGTGGCTAAAATTCAATGTCTTTTGTTTTGAATCTATCACAATATTGTTGACCATCCAACTAGACGATATCCTCATTCACCATAATGGGTTTTATATCAAGAGCCCTTTTAATTTAGTCATTTGTTGCTTGAGAAATTGAGGTCCTTCGTCTTGTCTTAGCTCTAATAGTAGAGAACCCAAACCCTTCCATTGAGGTCCTAGGTCTAATAGCAGAGAACCCAACCCTTCCATTGGTGTGCACATTTCGGTATTGCTATGAAGATTAATAGAGGTTTGGAGAGGTGTGATGCGCATTACATGATGTATTCCCCCTTTTTCACAATGTTCACCTCATCTTGGCTTTGAAGCAGTTTCTATTGACACACATCAATTTCTTTCATTTCTTAGTAGCTTGAGAAGAGAGGCCACAAGTGACATCTTCTTGGAAACACACGACTATAGATGCTTGCAAGGTGAAGTAGATTTAGTGATTTGTTTCCTTTTGTACATCCTTAATACATCATTGAATACTATGTGTGTATATGCTTGCAAGGTGAAGATAATCTAGTGGCTTTTTTCTTCGTGTGCATCATTTCATTCTTCAACTCCAAATCACGAAAATCAACATAAGCTTGAGAGGACAAAAGCATTTTAAAAACAACTTCCTAGAAATTAAGTGTTTGTGTACAATTTTACAGCATTTTGCCTTTATGCGTTGTTTCTTTCTTAGGCTCCAAATTGTGAAAATAAACATAAACTTCCTTAACTAGACATCTTGGTCTGCTCAAATTGCTTGTATATGTATTCCTAGTAATAATTAAGCTTGTCAAGTGAAGTTGTGGAGGTGTTAGACATATTGGGCACCCATTGGGAATTAGATATGATCGTTATTGCTCCCTTTGGTGCTAAAGCGTATTACTTGATGCCAAATTTGGGACATTTCCTCACTTGAGTGTAGGATGCCTTTATAGACGTTATTTCTATGCATAAGGTGGAGTGCCTGTTTTGAAATTATGTGGTGTATTGCATGAAAATAGAATGTGTAGCCACTTTGAATGAAGAACAACATCTACTAGGAATGTTAATAAAAAAGTAATCTAGTAAGTTGCAACTATTTATTTTTTGGGTTTGGTTGCTACAAATGTTCTTTTGTTCAATGCTAAAAATATCTCCATTTGTCGTCTTTATTGCTAATGTGCAAAGATCGAACATGTTTGACAAATGTGAATTTCTACAACACCATTTCAAAAAATGTCATCACCATTGAATATTTTTTGCAAACTTTCTACAATGCTACAAGAGCAAGCATTCTACAACAATTCTAATGTGTGCGAGTCTACTAATGCTGATATTAGTTTGAGACACAACTAGGTAAGTGCATATTAAAACTGAAATTTACCCCCCAATAGAAGTTGCACAAGATATTTGTTGTGGTAGAGACTAGGTACTAACTAAAGATCCAAAAGCTATCTTTAGGCAAATGATAAATTTGTGGTCCTGGTATTTTAATATTTTATCTCACCTACAAAACTCACTCAAAAGGAATTGGGATTACAATCAACCAAAGCTCTAATACCATGTGAAGGTTTTTGTGAGATAGATCTTCAAATTCAATCTATAGCTTGATCTTTGTGCAATCATCCACATCTTAGGAGATCAAACGCACTTTTGGGGTGTCCGCACGTGTGAAATTTAACAAAATGGCGTAGCAATGAATAGTAGGCAAGAATACCATCTGTGTTCTTGGGGATGTAGGTCAATTTTTGGATCATCATCAACTATATTGTCCCCAATATTTAAATTTTCTTCTACCTACACTCAGCTTTGGCCTTTTGAATGGGTGCTAGAATTTGCCTAGTTGGCTTTTGTAATTTTTTTACCATTGATACATGACAAAGTCACACTTTTAAATGAGAGAAAATATAAAATTATCTATGCTAAGCATGTAATCAATAAAAAATAACTTAAATTCAATATTATTTGAATGATATTCTAGGTGAAAAAATAATAATTGAATTCGAATCATAGTGCGAACTAAAAGTAACACCTTTATTTGCACGCATAGTAGCAATCAACTCTCAAAATTTCAAACCACATTTTATGCCAAGCATAAACAATAACAATTTGCTAGGGACGGACAAACAAATCAAATTTGAGTATGTATGCAAAATACCCACTTCAAGTTTGGTCCTCAAGCTTCATTAGAAGTAAATTCTAAATGCCAAGGGCCATCTCTCCATGTGTCAAATTAGAAGGGGATGCTTTTGGAAAGCACAAATCAAGAAGTTCACTATGAGAGAATCAAGGAGGTGGTTGTGGAGAGTTAATGGCTCAAGGTAGACCTATAACTCCCACTCTCTTATCTATTAGAGAGGAGGTACCTGGAGCACCATCATAGATGAGTGAACGATTTTCTTGAACTAGTCATGTGAGAACTAGATCCACTATCTATCCACCATGCATTTTCAGCTTCAAAACTAGAAGAAGAGTACATTGACTTCATGAGAGATCCTTCTTCATAACTCCCTTACATCTCACCTTCACTCTCTTTAGTAAGATTAGCTTGCTTGGAACTCTTTCTTCTTGAAATAGATATCCTATCTAGAATCCAATCCATCTCAATCTATTTTTGGGGGAGATGGAAGCACCTAAGTGACCACCAAGATATTTAAAGGTATGATTGTGAATGATAAGGTTAAAACTTGACCCAAGGACGCAATCAAGGGTTGAGAGAAAAGCAAGAAATTGAGTTTCTCAAAATTAGACTTGCAACCAAAGTATTTGCAATATAAATGAGGGATTCTAAGGATCCTAAGGATTTCTTGGATCAGAGAGGGCTAGAATGGTGAGGTTGTATACAAAGAATTGAGGGCCAATGATCATATCAACATGGATGAACATGGAAACATACTTGGTTTCTATACTTCAAAGAGTTGATGAATGAGGAATTTTATCACAATGGCAAAGGGGGGGGGGGGTGTGTGTGTGTGCCGCGGGGGGGATCAAACTCCACTATTGATGGAAAATGGACGTGAGAGAAGTTATACTACTTTAGATCAAATTTATAAGTTGTAGGATCCCGTTGAATCAAATATATTCACCAGTGAAGATGTTATCTTTATCAAGCATCAACTTATTGACCTCAAAGATAAGGGCAAAGCTCAAATAGTCGAACTTTGGACACTCATGTTTTTTATTCGACTATTCCTATCGAAAGTTTGAATACGTCAAAGGTAGACGAACAACTTATCAATAGCGGATCAAAAAAAGATGTTGCAGCTCAACAACAACAAAAACAAGACAATGATTATCAGCCTCATCCATCTCCCAAAAGATCGACATGAGATCGTAGACCACCTAATAGGTACATTGATGAATCTGCTTGTTATCTCATTCAAGAGCCAACTACTGTCGAAGAAGTACTCGGTCAGTCGGACTTCGATCTCTGGAGATAACCTATGGATAGAGAGTATTCATCTCTCATCAAGAACTAGACATGAACTATTGTCGAATTACTTGCAAGCAGAAATGTAGTTTATTGCAAATAGATATTTATGATCAAATACAAAGTTGATGGAAGTATCGATCAAAGGAAATTTTGACTTGTCGCAAGAGAATTTTTCCAAATATCCAATATCGACTATACTGAGACTTTCAATCCGATAGTCAAGCATTCTTCGCTTCATTACTGATTAGGAAAGTGCATCAAACAGAGTAGATCAAAGATTCAAAGTTAGTGTTGAGTACACAGTTGCATCCGTTATTGTTTTGTACTCACTATTCATCTAATCTATCCATGCTACTTGCTGAATCGATTACACAACTTATCGCATTCAGTATTATGTCATAATGAATGAATACTTCTCCTTTTTATTGTAATTTTGATTACGTTCTCGTATAGTTTTGTTTGAGCTATTGAATACCTTTTACATCAATGCCAATGCTCACTTTTTTATGTTTGTCCACGAAATCAATCTCACTAATCTTGATAAATTCAAAGTTAGAATTAAGTAGAATCGAATGTGGCAATTTTCACAATAGTTTTGTTTGAATTTGATTGGCGTATTCATTAGAAGAAGGATCTTTCCATAGAGCCCGATAGTAGCATCTATCGAATGCACTCTTTCTCTATCGAACTTTCTTTCCTTCTTTGAATACTTTTGTCATACCTTGCTTGGTCTTGAGGCACCAAAGGTCTCTCATCCACACCTACAACAATGTCCATGAGCTCATTCAACTCAAGCAATGATTCCATCCTACTTTCAAGTTGAATAACTAGTAGAGTTGAGCCTATCCTTACTTTCCAACATGATCCCACTATTACTAGCCATAACTAATATATGTTCATTTTTGTAGTCTTACTGCAAAACCTTTTGTAAACACATGAAGGGTTTAGCCTATAAAGCAAATTGCTTCACAATTGCAAATTGTCAAACTATTCTTGAAAATTTCTAAGATGATGTAAGCTAATGCAATTTGTATTTATGCATGATGGAAGTGTAAATTTTTGGAGTGGAAATTAATGTATTTCCAGCTTCAACATATCACTCAAGTCGTATATCCTAGGAATAAGAAAATCTCGTATTGTGATCTTATTAAGACCTTGTAACCCACACAAAAGCTTAAGGACCCATCATTCTTCTATACTTATAAAATTTGTGTGTCAAAAGGAGAATTATGAGGAAGCCCAACCCTTTTCTAAATATTTAGTAAATTTTGTTTAGTCTCTTTCTTTTTTTAGCCCTAAATAAGAGTTTATGACTAGATTCTCTCTATATTGTGCTGAATATAGCCAGACGAAAACAATCTAAAATTTAATATTTGAAAAACATTAAAAAAGAATTGAAAATTAAATATTTTTGAAAAACACTAAAGAAGAATTTTCAAGATTATTCACAATTCTCACAAAAACACACAAACACACACATACTCACCTCACTATGTCACTATTTTTCCTCTCCAAAACCCTAATTTCAACCTTAGCTTTTGACGTTCTGCATTCTGAAAGTTGCATCTACACACGTGTGAAAGAGCCATGATATATAATTATTTTTGAGTTAAATCGAAATATGTATTATGGGACAATGTGAAACACACGTGCATTGGTCAAACCCTAAAGTACATGTGACCCAATCAAAATGCATAAAACGCGTTTTGTCCAGCATTGCTAACATTCTCTCTCTCTCTCTCTCACTCTCACTCAACTCGTTTCTCTCATTTACCTCGGAGTGGGGCCTTATCTCCACCCTCAGTGTGTCGTCAAAGAATAAGGTGGTCCAAGGGTTGAAGTGAAAGGGCCAAGGCCCACTTCCATCAAAGGATGAGCACAGAATGTGGCTCCAACCCAACAATGATTGGGGTTTGGAAGTGGCCAAAGCAAAAAGGACCTGGAAATTTTGACTGCCCTGAAAACGCCCTAAAACCCTTGAATCTCACCTTTTCTCTCCTCGTCTTTTACCATTTGTTCCGATCCAGAGCGAGAGCGAGAGCGAGTTAGGCAGCGAGAGAGTTCTGTATCTCGTTGGCGTCGGCTTACCCTTGTTGCTGCTGTGGCCGCCTCCTTCCCTAGGTTTTGAGGGTAAGCTTCTTCTTCTTCTGCTTGCATCTCAGCATGTTTCTCATCACCATTTTAAGAGGTTTTTTAGTTGATTTACTTTTCAGCATCGTCGGTTTTGTGATGTGGTACCGATTGCACTTTTGTGCCGGCCGATTTCGATCTTTGATTAGAAGCATCTCATTCGTTATCAAGATTCGGCGATGCTTTGCTGTGCGCACATTTCTTGATTCACTGTTTTTGTACTTAGATGTACTTTTCTCTTCCCCTTTACTTTTCTCAAGCATTTCTGCAACGGAAGATAGAGCATTTTAGAGTATGAGTAGTTGTGCATCATCAGCTGTGTCAATGTCTTCAATGGGGATTTATTCTAGGTTTATCAACTTGGGGTTTAAAATTTTGGAATGAAACCTACATTACCTGTATGCGCTTCTTTTGAGCTCACGATTTTGTGCTATGGAAGCCATCATACTAAATTATACCTGTGAAGGATTGTTGAAGGCTTGCTTCTTTGTGTGTGAGAGTAATCTATAAATCAAGAGGACGGATGGTGGTGAATTATTGTTTTGCAAAAATATATCGGGAAACTCCTGCGATATGTATGACTTGGCTTTTTCGTTTGGTCAAACAGATGGACAGGGAGAAACTAATGAAAATGGCTAGTGCAGTTCGCACTGGTGGCAAGGGTAGCGTTAGAAGGTGATTATGTTAGTCTTGTTCTACGATACCAGTTCCGAATGACAAAATCCATCAGAGTCTTTTTCCCCATGAAGCTTTAATGCAGTTTCGTATTCAATTTGGATCTGTTCTGCTACTCATAACCTTTATTGAACTGCACGACATGGTCGTGCTAAGTAACTTGTATCCGTACCTACTTCCAGTTCCCTGACCCCTTATCTTTGTAAATTTCTATTTCTGTGCTGAAGAAAGAAGAAAGCTGTGCACAAGACAACCACAACAGATGATAAACGGCTACAGAACACCCTAAAACGACTAGGTGTGAATACCATTCCGGGAATAGAGGAAGTCAACATCTTTAAAGACGACACTGTGATTCATTTTGTGAACCCAAAAGGTATGCGTTGATTATATTTCCTGACGAATCACATGATCCAAGTGTATTTTTCATATTCCATCTTTTTTGTCTTAGACATTCGTATTTTGGGTTTTTGATCTTGAGAGAATCCTTGGAGGTATAGATTTTTGAAATGCCAATCGAAACTTTGAGCATTGACCTACGAAATGCCCAAAGATGTTCAGAAATTTTTTTGGCGTTAAAGTCTATATATTGCATAGCAATATCTAATGCACAGGTGCAGCAACTTTGTTCCGGAACCCGGAATGCAAATTGTATTTATTTATTTAGTTTAGGAATCCATTAACTTCCTAGCAACTTTTTTGTTAGTGTCAGTAAAGATGCTCAGAAACATCATAATAAAAAACCCCATTGTGTTGAAGTAGTAGCTTTAAGCATCTCATCAAAGTTTTAGTCTGAGTACATTAGCATTTGAAAAGGTTCCTTCAAGCTCCTTATAACTGAAGCTGTAATAGGTACGTGCAACGCCTTCGCACCTACCAAGAAGTAAATCTTAATAAAAATAGCATTAGGATAAGCTTACTTAATCTCAATATTAAGTTCCTATCTTATCAAGTTCCTAGGCCTTACTCGTTGGACTTCCTAGTCAACTATAAATAGTAATTAGGCATGATGCTTTCTTATTTAATAGATCGGTCACTTGGAGTAGTTCTTAGCTTGCCATGGAATATTATGACCTTAGCTTTAGTTATGTTTACCTTTTGATTAACTTGTTATCATATTTATTCTTATTAAGATTGTTTATTTGGTAGTATCATTGTCAATTTCATACTCTTATGTGCCATTTTTCCTATAAGTGTACTCCTTTTTTAAGAAGTCATCTTCCTTCTTCATGAGTAAATTCATGAAAGGTGCCCATGATGCATTCTTGCACTCTTTCATGCTCTCCATGTTTGCCAAGTTCCAATGCTAGCGAAAAGTTTCTAGCATTGGATAAATGCAAATCTAATGATGGATATGGCAGATAGTAAAAATGTGTTGATATCCTAAATGTGGAGGCAACAAAGGACGTTTTGGAGGGTTGTAAAGAGTCCTTAGAGTGCAATGATTGTTTGAAATAAAAAAAGTGTTTGAAGGAAAATTTGGTTGTAGATATGTGTGAAAGATTATTTTGGAGTTTGAGAAATTTGTTGTTGAGAAGCATACACTGTGATTGGTCTAGTAGAACAAGCTTTGGATCTTGATGTGTTTCAAAGAAAACATGTATGTGTCAATTGGAGAAGAACTTGTGGCTATACTGGGAGCCAAGTTAGTGAAGGTTATTAAGGGTAGTGGCCCCATAGTTTGGATTGGTTAAGAGCATAGATTCCAGTTGTACATAATAGATGCATTTCGAACAATGTTTTGTACGAGTATCGTATTGAACGAGGCAGTTTTCCCACGTTTTGTTTGGAACATGTTTTTTTAAATGGGAATTACTAAAATTGTACAAAACATTGCATAAGAGAAAAAAATTAATTATACTATTGAAACTAGTCACATGACAACAATGCATGGAAGCTAGAAAATGTAAGACTTATGACTGATTACACATGGAACATACTTGGCCAATAACAATACAAGATATATAGCTTAAAAAAATGGAATTTCATTCTAAATAAAAAGTGTTACATCTTACAATACAATTTATTTGTGTGTGCAGTATATAGGCTATAGCTATCCTAACTCTACTTTACAACACTATTGCTTCTAAGTTCTCATCTCATGCAATGTCCCTAGAGTGTAATATTGATCCCTTTTGTAGTTGGATGAGTATGTACTATGTTGTGTGTAATCTCGACCTCCCTTTGCTTTCCCAATGCTCGGTGGTTGCCTTGGCCTTTGCTGCTACTTCAGGCCGAGCCAAAACCTTCGGGCTTCTGTGTGCACTGTGTCGGTGGATGAGCTAGGAGCCTAAGGTATGACTGTTGCTGTTTCTGCCTTCTTGTTAGGCTCAAGGAGCATATGCATGAGGCTAAGCCTGCCCCATGGCTTCAAGAAAGTTGATTCTAGGTCTCAGAGTAAGTAGGCACAAAAGCAACTGGGTTTGGAACATACTTTTGGGAAATAATTTCCACTGCAAATGAAAACCCATTGGGAAACAGGAATCAATAATTTAGAAAAGTTATATGGGGAAATGCCACATCATTACAAAATCAAGGCAATCAAAACAAGAGGAAGATTTCGAGGGAAGAAGTAATCTACATTGCAAGGGAGAAAAATCATGCTGGAATGAAGTCAACAAGACATATGGAAAGGGTCAAATTTGGCCTTGAAACAAGTGATATGATTTTTGTTATGGGGAAAGTCGTTTACCCATAACATTTCCCCAGCTGGGGAAACCTAAATCTGTGGGAAACATGTTTCCCCATTATATTAGCTACGGCGTTCTGGAGGCATAGCGTTCCGGAACTCTGGAACCCGGAAAAAAAAAAAACTATGCTTGGTTCCCTCTTACAACTATGGTGCTGCTCTGTGAACTATGTCCATAAAAGAATCAAATTAATCGTTAAAATTTAGACCATAGATTCTAAATATGTCTAAATATGTTGGCAATGTCGTCATTCACTAGTTTATCCTAGAAGAGATGGAAATAGTCACAAAGAATGGCATTTCAAAGATCTTGGAATCATTGATAACCCGTTCATAAGCATTTTCCGTAGAACGGGTGCGGTACTGTTTCTTAGGAACGGCTGTTCTGGTCCTAAGGAACAGTTTTAGGAACCGTCTCTAAATTTCTTTCTCTGATGGGGGATCCATTAACGTGAAGCTTACTGACAATTTCGGTGTTCCGTTGCATCGAAAATCCGTAGATCCTGTTGATCTAAAATCAATGCATTGGCAATGATTGGTATCTGAAATTCGTTGAGCTGGCTGCCGAACGAAACTGTTTTGGCGACCCGGTCTGGCAGATTGTTTTGGCACGCAACCCGTTCTGACATTCGAAATCGTTTCGGCAACCCGTTCTAGCAAACAACCTGTTCTTGCAACCAGTTCTAGCATTTGCAACAGCTAAGGAATGGTTTGAATGCCACAGCTAAGGAACGGTTCAGATTTCTAAAGAACCGTTCCTTAGGATCGGTACGGAACCCTTAGGAATTTTTAAAAATGTTCTAGAATGTTCTTAACCGTCTCAATTAAGTTTTCTAGAATGTTCTAAACATGATATGATAAACCTGGAATGTTCTGGAATTTAAATACCTTCTATCAGTGAATATTCTAAACATTCAAAATTCTTTCCTGTTCTAATTTTCCTAAAACTGGTTTGAATCGTTGTTTTGATTCCAATAAATCACACTTCAATAAATCGACCAACGTGAGTATTGGGCCGGCCATTATTGTCATTCAGATCTTCTGTAGGTCCAACGTAGGAATGAAGTGCTTGCAAGTGCAACACATGTTCAACATTACCATCTATGTCAATCTCTCATCCTTCTTTGCATGCATTAAAATTTCCCAAGAGGATGCACCATTTTTAAGAATGTGAGTCATTAGTGTGTGCTTGATAATCTTCAAACTGTGTCATTAGCAGAAGACAAGTCCTGGGGAGAGTAACAGGTTGTGAAGAAAGCATCACTTTCTACCTGAGATCATGGATGGAAGTTTCTCTATATTTACCATTGAATGTGGAGATTAAGGAACTCTTTCTGTCAGCATATCACTCCTCTAGCAGTACACTCACCCATTTATCTAACCTCTCGATGAATTGATCCCCAAGTGAATCTTAGGATTTCAGGCCCATGTTATAGTCAGGCCACATGAAAAAGAGGCCATATTTCTTGGAAGAAATCTCGCAAGTCACTTGCTGTGTAAATGAGTGGATACTATCGCAGTTCCAAGAAGGCACCTGCAATGACAGTGGCTGGGACCTCAGAGCTCTTTGATGTGCTCTGAAGAGCCCTTATCCCTCTGCTGATTTGCACTTGGAGGACCGAATAATTTGATAATTCGGCTGTTGTTTTGCTGCTTGTCTACTCTCCTATGATTACGTGAAACTAACAATGATATCCAGCAGCTGCCACCATATCTTCTGAAAACCTGGTGTTACTTGGAAGCCGCAGCCAATAACCAGCAAATATTCCTTTATGGAAAATTTGATGAATGGCAAGACCTAGCTATAGATTATCTTAATTGCAATACTAGATCAACCATGAAAGCTCGAGAAACTTTATGGAAAACATCAAACACAAGGAAAATTGCTTAAGCACCTCACACCACCAAAACTTTGAAGAGAGAAGAATGTGAGCAGTGCTAGATAAAACACAATTCCAATGTTTTCATTGTGCCACATATGCCCTAAAACTTCAAGGAGATGCATTTGACGGGCGACGACGGTCGGACGACGAGCAGATGTGCGAGTTGAAGAAATTTCTAGTAAGAGAGATGTTGAAGAAATTTCTAGAAAGAGAGAGGTCTGGAACGTTCGAATAGCGAACTGGTAGGGCGCATTTGCTGTAGGTGAGAGACAAGTGAACTCTTCACGGTGTCGTAAGGAATAATCCTCGAAACTGCATGCTTATATGGTGTCATGCAATGTGGTTTCCCGGAAGGTTATGAGTGAGAGGGAAAATTAATTTTCCTCCAATTAGGATTTTAAATTTTTAAGTTTTATAGTGTTTTTAAATTTGAAGTGGGAAAACTCCTTAGTTAAGAAAAGAAACGTTTTATGCAAGTATAGAAGGTTAATTGAACCTTGTATTTTTGAAGAAACGGTACGTCTGTTGTTGTCCACTCGTTTGATAGCAAAGCAGGGTAAAAATAAACGAAGGAGCATCCATGAGAGAGAGAGAGAGAGAGAGAGAGAGAGAGAGAGAGAGAGAGAGAGAGAGAGAGAGAGAGCTGGGTATAGAGAGAGAGAGAGGTGGTGGTACTGAAACCTTTTGTGCAAATTTTTGTAGAATCATCACATTATATTAATGAGCTTCTTGTATGTTATGCAGTACAAGCATCTGTTGCAGCTAATACATGGGTTGTCAGTGGTTCCTCCCAAATCAAGAGTAAATTTTCTTACCTTTGATGCAACTGATTTCAAGTTTGTTTAACATGATGCATTGTTTTATGGTGTTCTTGCAAGGCCACAGAATACAAAGACCAGATGGGTTCACACTTACAAGGACAATCAAATTTGTTGTTGCGCCTTAAGAGAGCATATGAATGACTGAATCTTTAATCATTTGCACCAAGTCAAATCTGTTTAAACCTTCGAGTTTGCTGCATTGACTGGAATTTCCTTGTGTACAGAGCTTCAGGATCTGTTACCCGGAATAATCAACCAGCTTGGTATGGTGGTTCAGTTTCTAGCATTCTTTCTCTCCGTTTGTCTTTTTGAAATGCGGTGCATGACTTATAGAACTTAGTGAGATTAAGATTTTGATGTCAGTCAATAAAATTTACTTTCGACTGTTGCTGTAGGTCCAGACAACTTGGTCAATCTTAAAAGGATTGCCCAGCAGTATCAGCGACAAGAGAATGCAGGTGCTGCAGACGAAGATGATGAGGTGCCCGATCTCATCCCAGGTGAAACATTTGAAGAAGCTGCGAAAGAGGAAGTCTCATAAGGAGTTATCCCAAGTCAAATGTAGTCTTAGTATTTGGCTTAGTTGCTATTTGAATTAAAAATTCTGGCTGTCAAAAAGCATGCTTGCATCAAATGTTATCGCAATTTGTAGGCATTAAACATTTGAATTTTGTTACGGAGGTTCTGCCTTGATGGTGTGTCAAGTGTGTCCTCAGTTATGAGCTGATTAGAACCTCGATTATCAGCTGCTTTGAGTCAGCATGTACATGTTGGCGATGCAAATGATGCAGCGTTCTACAGCAGAACACCCTCAATTATTCGAAAATGATTGAAACGTACATGTACATGTTGGGGGTTTAGGTTTCTGGGATGATGTATCCTTCTACTGTTTATTCTTATTGATGAGTTTGATTAGTACACACTTATGTCACAGATCTCCCAAAGCTTTGGAGATATAAGTTACAATTTGCAGCTGACATTGACCGTTGACATAGTTGTGGTAGTTGTGGTTCTTTGGATTGTGATATCCTGGAAGTTTAATATTACCTTTTGTATGGAAGTTTGTCGTAAGTGCACATATACATCTATCATATTTAACACTTGTACGGACACATTACGGTTCAAAGAGGAACGAATTCAGTTACAACCCCATAACTGAGAGAGGAGAAATAAAAAAAGACAGCTTTATTAACGTCTTTTCCGTGCCATAAGGCACATAAGACAAAAAATTGTACATTCAAGTGGCATTGATGGTAAACAGATGGAACAATGTTGTTAAACCAAACTTGCTGAAGCTAATAGAACCACTCAACGATTAGACCAGTAAAACAACAAACCCTAACAAAAGAGTACAGTAGTCCAGAAATATGTGGTTTCTTTGTTTTTTTTTTGGGGGGGGGGAGGGGGCGGGGGGTTGGCTTTGGACCAATGAACAAGTCGTTACACTAACCAGTAGCTGTAAAATCACAAGTGAAGAAACTAGACAAGATTAATAAGTATGACTAAGTATCTCTTGAAGACTACAAAATAGGTTTGAGCTTTAATTATGAAACTACAAAGCATGCTTTATTTATTTTGAGAAATAAGCTATAAAGGGACTGCATGGGTTGCAAAATAGCTCTTTGATTTTTTTTTTTAATCTAAGCAAGCTGCTATGTCGCTCTTTTTGGGATTCCTGGATCAGTTCAATTTTTGTAGGATGGCGTCTTCATTTTCAAGCCTTCCACATCAAGTCCTTGAACTTTTCTTTATCAAATGATTGCTATCATTATTTCAGCTAGGCATTATGCTGTATTTTCCTATTAGTTTACTTCTCAATATCAATCCATCATTTTCCTCGACCTTTTAAAATACCTTACAATTTTCACTCACTACCTTTGAAAGTCTCCTTTCTTGCAAGTTGTCAATTCTTTCAATATAATAGATTGCCCTAATCATAGGGAGGTTGGTTTCAACAAAAAGAGTAGAGTGGCATGTATTTGGCTTGGCTCCCTCTTAAGTGGCCAAAAATTTCTTTTTGTGTAAGGATTTGCAGTGTGGTGGATAGGATCATAGGTTGTGGGCTTGACCACCCAAGCTCGAGACCCTATATGTGAGAGTCAGGATACATAGGCTTTGTCAAGAATTGAGCATTGTATTCCAAGGAAATTGGATGCTATGCTTAAAATGGTTGAATTCAAGCTTTGGGTAGAATTTGGGCACCATACCTTCTTCTGAAACGATAGTTTGAGCCATTTTAATTAAAAGTGTTACAAGCAGTTTGCCTATCGATTATTTTTGCATTTTTCCCCTTTTGGTGGGGGCTAGCATTTGAATTGTTGTTGGCAACCATTAAAAACATCAAAAGAGTACAGTTGTTCATAGTTAGAAGTTGTTGAGAATAAAACCCAGCCCAGTTCAGGCCACATTGCATGTGAGAAATACTCCCTATATTACATAACACCATAAATAAGTAACATCCAATGGTAAATAAATACGCGACTCTTCTTGTTCCATCTCCACAAATTTATTTTGGGCATGTCACTTACAATGTGAGAGGAATTTTAACCTCCAATAAGCCCTTGCCCTTACATTTCAATGATGATTTTCAGAGATTTAGACTCTCAAATACTTACCATGCTCTTGAGAGAACCTGCCTTAAGCCTTCTCAAATAAAATATTAATCTTCATTAGCTTTCTTGATTGAGAAACCATTAGGAAAGACTGAGACTTTTCACAAACTTTTTTTTGAGAGAAACAGGGTGTTGTTGAGGCTTTGTGACATACCTAACTAAATCATCTACATGTAAATAGATGTTTGATCACATGATATTGTTAAGCTTAGCATCTCCTCTGCCTTCTAGTTTTAACCGCTTAGTATTTGTCTATAGGTATATTCTAAGGATTCTTGGAGAGAGTTTACAGTCTTGCATTATTTCAATGTCGCTAACCATCTTTGTGGTAAACCCCTTGGAAGTGTGAAATTGTCACCTCTTTGTATATAGTTGTCTAACATCTTCAAACCGTTATGCACTTGAACTTCTTCCAGACATTCCCAAGAATAATTCAATTCTTTGGAACCATATCAAAAGATTTTCAGAAGCTGACGAGGTAACAAAGAAGATATTTGTTTTAACTTCTGTAAAGCCTCTGACTGTCGTCCACATAAAGCTCTTATATGATTTCATATTTTAGTTTTGAGAGTTGATGCAAACTCTAATGGCATGGTTCCAAGTCCACATTCCATGATACTACTCGTCAAATTGAGTAGGCTCTTATCATCAAAACTCCAATATTATTTCAAAAGATTGATGTCAAAAGTGGCTTGGTACTAAACTCAAACTCCATGCTATGGTATCCCTTTGCGAAATCATAATAAATCCACAGTGACAATTTCAATCTGGGAAGGCCAATAATTTCATTGGGCAAGTCAACAAAGAATACATCCAATGAGAACCCGTATTGAAATAGCCAGGTAAGGAAAAATCATAAACACGCAATCATGCATTCCTCACATGTAAAGGTCAAGGCTCGTGCATTTGCACTATATATGGTAAATTGCAGTATGCATTGTACAAATATTTGGCCTCATGACCACAGTTCTGTAGCCTGCCATCCAAAACATTTCATTGGAAACTCTATACAATAATATAGCAATGTTATAGATCCAGTTACAAAATCAAATCACATTTGATTTTCAAAACAGTTCACACATGTGCATAAATTCTATTCCACTTATTTGATTAATACTTGAGCTCATTCTTTGTGTTTCATGCTCATGTACAAGGTTTTGATGTCATTTCCATGTCCTGCTCAGTTGGTTAGCGCATCCAAAGTTTTTTGTCCCAAGTTCACGCCTCCTCTTGGAAACCAAGAAGCATTTCCATTGTCCAAATCCATGTCCCTTCAGAAATCTTGAATTAGAATATAAATCCATGTCCAAATCCATTCTTTTGTGAAAATGTCTAGTCCTACCTTTACCAAGAAACTGAAATAGTCCATCCCCAAAGGATTTACTTGATTTATGACCCACATAAAACACTTAATATTGCTGAAGAGAGATACAATCATTAAATCAATCTCTCAAAAAGGACCCATGCCTCAGAAGTTATATATCACACCAGAGGGACGTTAAGTTCAAGTGAATAGAAGAAATTTTCACTCCATTTTTATTAAACTAAACGGTCTTTGCAGAGACATCTACTTGAAAGTATATGTTAAGGTTGGGGGCAATGGCTTTTAGCCCGTGAAGGCTCTGCCCAAGAAGCCTCGCGGGCAGAAAGCCCCCAGCCCAGCCTGGGACTTTAGCCGGCGTAGACACCACCCATCTGGGGTATAACATCCTGCCATCAGAGGTTGGCCAGACTTTTATGGGAGTAATCCCCTGCCAGGCAAGCTCAAAGAGGTGTTATGCCTCTAGAAAGACCATTCTCCCATACTTTGGGACACCATTGGCAGTTGTAATGAGGACATTCATTGATCCCTTTTAACTCATCCTTGGATTTTCATAAAAAGTGATGAACCAAAAAGTACTTCTTTCATGTCTTCAGGTTGCTCTCCAAAAATAACTTTCCTGCAGCTCAATTGCTTAAAAACGACTGCAAATCGTCTGTACAGAACTCCAAGATCCAGTACCAAAGTAACCGAAACCATAAACAGGATATTGTTCCTACATTGAACTTCTTCTCCACTCTCTGTAGAAAAAAAACTCAGTAATCAAGTCTGTTCTTGGTTGGAATTAGAAAACATCAAAGGCTCAATGTTCAAGCTCAGCTTGGTTTTGTCATATCCATTTACAGTCCCTACTGAAAAAAAAGAGGAAAAAACTGGCTGCCTGTTCATGGGTTCTATGTAGACCACGTAACTGGGGTATATGAGATTTCCAGATATCCACAGTGCTGCTGCCATAGCGGATAGTTGAAGCTGCTGACAGAGCTACCACGCTGAGCAGGCAGAGGGTTTGACATCATGCTGTTTTCTTCTTCAATAGCCATGTCTTCTGCTTGATCATCGATCTGCATTTCTTTGGCAGAATCTTCATTAGTGAAGAATTACTCTTTAGAGCTCTCACCCACGTCTAAGATGCCCGGGTCTGCAACACAAAGTGTGGCCTGGCTTGTTGGACTATTTCCGAAGGAGTGCCAAACTGGTGGAGAAGCAAGCCAGGGAATAATTGCAAGACTGGATTCGGCGGATGATGGTTCATTCTGCTCAATCGAGGAGTCATCTAGAGAGGATGAAGAGTTGGGTAGATGTTTTAGGAACTCATTGTGAAGCTTGTCCGATGAAGGGAACAAGGTAGAGTTGCTTCCCAAAATATGAAACCCTGCAAATAATAGTCAATTTAACAGAAAATTTTCAGTTAAAGACGATCCCTATTATAGATAACATCTCAAAGATGTACCGAAATATAATTCGGAAGTATTTCATTTGAGCTGAAGATTATCTATAGCTTAAAGGGAACATCTAAAGCAAAGTCCAAAGTACCTGTACATGGCAACAAGGTATTGGGTTTCATAGGCAAATCTGCAGATCCTGCCGGAGGTCCTCCTGGAATTCGGGGAGCGTTAATGGGTCTGTAAAGAACTATTGCTTTCTCATCCGGCGCTGTCTGCTTCACCGGCACAGAAGGACCTGGTGATTCAAAGGAAGAAGTCCTTGAATCAATTAAAATCTGATCGCTTTCTAAAAGTACGGCAGCAGAAGTTTCGGCAGGCGGTATGAACTATTTTTCCTCCTTTATAATTGGGTAGAGTTGATAATCCTGCGAACATGCAAATTTTTTTGTGAGAAATGGATTCTATGTATCTCCGTCTCCTCAAAAAATACTTTATCACTCACTAAGCTGCGTTGCTTCCAATTCCCCTATAAAAAGCACCAACAAGAACAATATGCTCAATGCCTAGTGCATTTCTACAATGAATGTCTGACTGATTAAATTATCTACTACTACCCAGTTCTAGCAATTATTAGAACTGAAGCTCCAAGAACATTTCACAACACCGTTCTACAAGCCGCAATTACAAACAAGCAAAAACTTCCAAAACTCAAACCAGAATTTGCTAAGAAAACGTTGAACAGCAGAAGTACAGACGCCACTCACTATTCGTGACTTCTTGAGAGGAGAAACGGTGTCATTGCTGAAACAATCCACCGGTAGGTGGTCCGCTGGCTCCTTACGTTTGTGGGTTTGCAGCACCATACCGTAAGTACTCATCCTACAAACACCCACTATCGCGATCGTTGTCTTCTCGATCTCCCTGCCCCGATCTCGAGCTTTCTCTTCAACTCGCTCTGTTTTTCTTTCTCAGAGGAGAGACACAAAAGACGATAATACAAAATATGAATACAAAATATGAAGATCAAAGAGGGGCATATGGGTTGCCTTGTTGGAGAGGTCTCTCGAAAATTAGAAAATTCTATGCGCATGAGACAATGTAATGCCTTGTGCTCAAGTGTCCTTTGTATTTTGGGATCACCTCCAGAGCATAATGTCCATCCAATTTTTTCTTTCTTAGGAATCTGTCATTCTCTCTCCTCTCTCCGGTGGAATTCATTTTCTCTTTTCTCTCTCCAGTGGAATGCACGTTCTCTCTCCAATGGAATGCACGTTCTCTCTCCTCTCTCCGGTGGAATGTACATGTGCTATGTGGCAGCCCGTCATTGGCTGTCCACATCCACATTCCACCACAAACGTAAAAAAAAACGTGAGACAACAAAATGTTTGACACTTAGCATCTTTTGACGCTTGAAGGTTGGTTTCATTTTTGTTGTCCCTTGTGGCATTGAGTTGCAAATTTGGCAATGGAGAGTAAGGGATTTGATTTTAGTATGTGAACATGGAGGACATCTCTAAGACCATGAGAGCCCCAAAACTTTCGAATGTTTTCACAAAAAAAGAAACAAGCTTGGGAGTGTTTGATAAAAAATGGAAAAAAACAAAAACAAAGGTGGGAGTGGTGTGCGCTATGTTGGCTATGCCTATCTATGTTAATGTAACTTAATGCACAATGTAAATATCAATTTGTGGTCACAAAACAAAAAACTTTTGAGCTCGTGACAGGGAGAATGTAAGTTGTTGTGAATAAAAAGTTAAAAACTGATTCATGCGTTTTTATTGGGCCGCATGTGTCCTAAATCTTTGTTTACTTGCAGCTATTGTTCTGTGAATGGAGAGACTGGGAGAGTCAGTTCCTTCCACAAATTTTTTAGAAAGAGAACGAAATTTCTAGAAACAGAAAATAGAAAACCTGAGAGAGAGAGAGAGAGAGAGAGAGAGAGAGAGAGAGAGAGAGAGAGAGAGAGAAGAAGAAGAAGAAGAAGAAGAAGAAGCTTTATTAACGTCTTTTCCATGCCATAAGGCATATAAGACCGAACATACATCAAAAGAAATGGAAACGAGACGGATCGATGCCGAAGAAGCTTTATAAACGTCTTTTCCATGCCATAAGGCATATAAGACCGAACAATACATCAAAAGAAATGGAAACAAGACGAATCGATGCCATCAATCAACAACAGTGAACAAATCTAACTAAGAAGAGATTAATGGCCAAGATTGTATGGTACGTAGACCATTTACAGGTTCAACTGGACATCTCTTCAAATCTCTAACTCTGACTCTAACTCTGATCAATCTTAGATATAATTATGACAATTTTCTATTTAGTTTGCGTCAACAAAACGGATATTGTCGTCTCTATATATTAAGCGCCTCCATGTATTCTTTGCAGAATTTAAGCATCTCCCTGTATTTTTTTTGCATTATGCAGGGCCTTTTTCCTTTTCACAACTTGGACAAATGTGAGATCTCATCCAGGAAGATCTTGGTATCTTTTAGCGTGGGGAGGGAGCCGAAGGCCCCCCTTGGTGTTACCTTTCTTGGCCATTCAAATATATGAAACTTGTAGAAATCTGAGCGTGGAGGCAGAAGGATTAGGGCGCAAGAAAGGGCGTCATAGCTGGAACAAGTCTGGAACGCAAGGATCAGTGCGTGCAGGAACCTAAATCCATAGGTCGCCATAAATTCGTGTCAGATCTAGAGCGATGATTGTTGGGCGGATTCAGGGCATCATCGCAAGCTGAAGCTAGGCCACGGGCTGGGGCGCCATCACCATTGAGGCCACGGGCTAGGGCGCCATCACCATCGCAAGTTGGAGCCATAGAGAGAGAGAGAGAGAGAGAGAGAGAGAGAGAGAGAGAGAGAGAGAGAGAGAGAGAGAGAGAGAGATGTAGGCTGTTAAGAAACTTAAGCTTAGAAATATTCTAAGATATCTTAAGTTATCTTAAGGCCCAAATTAGAAACTTTTTAAAGTTCTAAGTTCTGAGTTGGAAGTTTTAGAAGTCTTAGAATGGCTAATTTTAAACTAGTGGATACTTATGGAAGGCACTTCTTGATATAAGAAGAGATGCATTTTCCTTGTAAAAAACAATTTTGAGATTAAGCAATCTTGCTCTCTATTTTGGAGAATTATCACTCTATTTCATTTGTGTTCCCTTTGGGAAGGTGCTCAGGCCTCCTCTTGCCTCCTTCTCATGGGTTTTCTATATTGTGGCATGCTTTATTTGCTACTTGCTTAATTAGCCGCAATCTATTATTTTCATCTCCCTTTTGGGTGTTAAAATAGGATCTAGTTTTTGTTAATCTTGGCTAGTTGAGTAAGCCTTAGTCAAGTTAGGAGCACCAGTTGGGAAAGCCTTGGTACTTTTTTTCTTCTTGTTTATATTTTGCAGTTGAAAGCTATTTGTAGAACTTAGAAGGTGGACGACCGGTCTACCACTATACTACGCCCGAATCCCTTCTTAGACCTAGCCAGCGTAGAAGAGTTAGTTTTACTTCCAACATTGGCGTCGTTAACACTTTTAAAGTTTTGTTCCATAGCTTTCTTGTTTTTTTGTTTTTCGCTTATGAAATTTTTCTAGAATGCCTTTTAGATATGTCTGCTGGCTAAGATAGATCTTCTTCTAAAGTCTATTTCTAGTAATGTGAATTCCTAGCAAAGAATGGACAGCTCCTAAACAGTCATGTCAAATTCCTTTGATAGATCACTCTTAGTAGTGTGCAGAAGAGAAGTGTCGTTAGACAAAATAAATGCATCATCTACGTAAAGAGCTACGTGAACTGAATTGGTGCCTATATGCTTTGAATAAACATTACAGTCAGCTGAATTGTTTGCAAATCCCAATTGAATGAGATAAGAGTTGATTCTATCGAGCCATGCTCTTGTGGCCTGTTTCAGACCGTAGATTGCTTTGTGTAGCTTGCACACTTTGTGCTCTTGGCCTTTGACTTCGAATCCTTCCGGTTGGAAGGTGTACAATTCCTCTTCGACATTGCTGCTGAGAAATGTTGTCTTGACATCCATTTGGTGTATTTCGAGGTCTTCTGCAGCTGCTAACGCAATCAGAGTCCTGATTGATTGCATCTTGACGACAAGACTAAATTTTTTTTGATAATCCACTCCTTGGACTTGAGTGAACCCTTTAGCCACCAATTGTGCTTTCCATTTAGTAATGGAACCATCAGAGTTGATCTTCTTCTTGAATATCCACTTGTTGTCGATAACTCTCTTGTGAGTGGGGAAGTCAACTAGTGTCCAGGTATGGTTCATCAAAAGTGAGTTGTACTCGCTTTCCATAGCTTCTTGTCGCTTCACAGCATCCTTGGAGCTAATTGCTTCAGCTAGGCTCTCTGGTTCTTTTGATGAAGTCCAGAATGATTGAGGTGTGTATCTCTCAGGAACTGTCCGAGTTCGTGAGGATCTACGGACATTTGGTTGACCAGGATGCGATGATGCTTTTTCTTGAATTCTCCAGATCTGCTCGAGCTAGCTTGGTCTGGTCTGATGACAAGTACTATCGGCTGCGCTGTAGCTGCAGGTTCTATAGAAGGAACATCAACGTTGGAAGAATCCATGCTACGTAAAATATGATGAAATGACATAGCATCGTTTATCGATGGTTGTTTAAAATCATAGTATGTATATTCTTGAAATATTACATCCCTAGAGACAAATACTACATTGGTGGATGGATCATAAACTTTGTAAGCTTTATGTTCATCATGATAGCCAATGAAAATACATTTATTTGTCTTATAATCTAGCTTCTTCCTAAGCTGTTTAGGAATGTGAACAAAACATATACAACCAAAGATTTTTAAATGTCTGACACTAGGCTTGTGTCCATGCCAAACTTCATAAGGAGTTTTGTTGTTGACAGCTTTGGTGCTGGATCTGTTTTGTAAGTAACAGGCTGTGGCAGTAGCTTCTGCCCAGAACTTCGCAAGTAGATGTGATTTATGTAGCATCGATCTAGCTGAGTTGAGAAGATTTCGGTTCTTCCTTTCTGCAATCTCATTCTGTTGAGGTGAATAGGAAGTGGATCCAATACATGCTTTGTTTTGATGGAATCTGATTTGGAAAACTTGCTTCTAGAGTGCTTCCCATAGATGCATGATTCATGAAAGAAAGATTTCCTATCTAATGAAGAAGGGAAATACAATCCATCAACTAAATTATTACAACGCATATAAGAAAGTGATCTTGTATTCACTTGTCCAAATTGACTATGCCACAGAATGCTTTGTCTTCAATGCGTATGGTGCTGGAATCTCCGAGGTAGATGAATTGATCTCTGTTGTAAGTTGCATACTCGGTAAACCATTCCTTGTGAGAGGTCATGTGTTGGGTAGCGCCGCTGTCCAGGTACTAGCTATCACAATCTTCGTTGTTGATGTTGTAAGCCATTAACAAGTGTGTATCTTGCTCCTTAAATTCCACCGCGTTGGAGGGGTCTAGCTGCTGTTGTTGTTGCTTCTTTGTCTCGTTGTAGATGCGGATGCAACACTCCTTGATGTTGTGATTGGCTCTCTTGCAATATCTGCAGAAAAGCTTCTTGCGTTGTTATGTCCATGGCCAGTAAGTAGGATTCAGTATATTCCTAGTGTTGGATATACGGTACTCCAGTAAATCAAGCTGTTAGTTATGCCACATCATACTGGATGTGACCCAAAAGTAACTAATATCCTTGTGAGGCCCAGAACACACTAAATGGAGTTAGTACAAGGTTTGGGACAGTCAAGGCATGTGTAGAGTTATCAATAGCAATTCTATGAATAGAGGATCTATGCATAGAGACTCTATTCTAGGTGAATCTATGTATAGGGAACTTAGGGCTATGCATGGCTATGTGTCCAGGTTGCTTTTGGCTCTATATATTGAGGCCAAACTCATCCTACTCCTCATTGTGATCATTGATTCATCGCCAAGGTTTCATTCTACCTTCATGTTTCCTATTCTTTGGCTTGGGGGTGAAGCTTCTAGAGTTGATTGGTTGCTTACAGTCAAGGCATTTGTAGAATTATCAGTAACAATTCTATGAATAGAGGATCTATGCATAAAGACTCTATTCTAGGTGAATCTATGTATAGGGAACTTAGGGCTATGCATGGCTACGTGCCCAAGTTGCTTTTGGTTCTATATATTGAGGCCAAACTCGCCCTACTCCTCATTGTGATCATTGATTCATTGTCAGGGTTTCACTCTACCTTCATGCTTCCTATTCCTTGGCTTGGGGGTGAAGCTTCTAGAGTTGATTGGTTGCTTCTACTTGGTTGGGTGGTCGCTCCATAGTGTGTTTTCTATTGTGTTTGTCTTGTAAGCAGGATCTTGAGGGAGCTTCCCTTACGATCCACCATGCTCACCTTGAGTGTGAGGCTTCTGCTGTTGCTGCTGCACTTGATTCTTGCCCTTGGAATAGTGTTTCTTCTTGGTGTACAAGGCCATGGATTTGTCTTTGATTGACAAACTGCTGGTCTTACTCCGTATTTCTTCTTGAAGAAGATGACCGATCACCTTTTGAAGAGTGAGGTCGGGTTGTGTGGAGATCATCACCACAAAGTGTTCATACGACTTTGGAAGAGAAGAAAGCAAGGTCATAATCCTACAGCTGATAACTGATCCATTAAAGATTTGAGACTATTGATGTGAGAAGTGATGGCAGTAGAATTAGACATGCTAAGAGTAAAGAACTTCCTTCTAAGATGTAATCTGGTGGTTACATCATGAGTCTCGTAGAGATTTGATAACAAATCTAATGCATTCTTAGAGGTAACGTGGGATATTTGGGAGTCGGCCAAATTGAGTGTGATACATGCCAAGGCCTTCTGGTCTTTCATCTTCCATGCCTTTGCTTGATCCCCATCTTCTGGTTTCAGGTCAACGCCTTCTACTACATCCCAAAGATCTCTATCAATCAACATCATCCGGAGTTTAACTTCCAGATGTAGAAGTTGGAACCATTGAACTTGTCAATGATTCTAGCCTTGTTGGATGATGACGAAGAGTTGCCAATATGAGACATGTTAACAGTAATACAAATGGAACAAACTTAATCTCTCGGTTTATTTGAGCTACGCTCTGATACCAATCCGATGGGACAAGGGAGTGCGAAGAACACGAGCGGAGAAGAGAGCAGGAATATTGCGGAACAACTCTCCC
>CM055102.1:22961659-23023389 GCA_029204225.1 Diphasiastrum complanatum
ATAAAGTAAATGTCGTTAGTCTCGTAATCGACTTCATAAATATGTTGCAATGTGCCGACATAGTCTAGATCGTCCGAAATGACATTAGGGTCCCTCGCACTAGAATGACTCTCTTGTTGAAAGTTGGCCATTATACCACAATCATATGTACGTCGCTTGTTGTCAACTCTCTCAACACGGTAATGATGTCCATATGCCCACATGGCAGTGTATGATGTATACTAAGACAAAAAAAAAAAAAACAAATGTGTGTAATTAGAAAGACTATTCTTATATTGAGTAGTACAAAAACAAAACTTCACAAAAACATTATTACATTAACCTTCCATCCACATTCGCGAACAAATTCTCATTCTAATTCGGTCACTTCTTCTCCATTTTCAGATGCCTAAGTAGTGTCTTTATCGCTAGACTGATCTGAATGTAATTCATCTCGTTGAGATAAACTGCATATATGCACAAGTACAAAACTCAAATAACATAAAATTATTGCATGATTCTAATGTTTTAATTTTTAGATAGTACTATACTTATACATTGTCGCTTATATGATTCTTTTGCATCTTGGTGCAGGCTCGAGCTGTACACGCATATCTCTCTTCTTTTGTTAACACAAATATGAAAGTCCCACTCCAATATGTATTAAAGTTCTGTAATCGATTTTCTTTTCTACTTCATTTCAATATATTAGGGTCTATTCTAATGTATTGTATGTTTATGCATGTGATAATTATGTCGGGGTCAGGCAGTGGTGCCCCACCAGAGAGTCATCCACGAATCATTATTATGACTCGGATCCTCAAGGCAATATAATTGTCAATAGAAAAGGGAGAGTAGCTTTGGACCAACTCTATTCTTTATGCCAACGCCATTTTGGCGACAGATTATTTAGTAAATGGTTCGAACAACTTGCCGCCGATAAACGACAAGTTATTGGTACCCTTCGTGATGAATTCCAACAAGAAGAGAAATTCGAAGAGAAGGAAATTCCTAAGCATATGAGCTTATGGATTAGGCATCATCATGATATGGCACGACGAGCTTATAGGGACGAGCAATCCAAGCCCTCCTGGTGTTCAAGAAATGATTGAAACCGTGTAAAAGCGGATGAACGAACACCAGATAAATACAAGATTCAAAAAAATACTCGACCACTAGGATGCATGGGATAGGCAATCCTAGGTTGGGCTCGAATGGAAAGGCGGGATTGCAAGCAAGCATGGTAAGTGAACTTACACTACTCTTATAGTTTATCTTTGATTTCATATGCTTCTATTTTTTAATATGCAAGGTGTGTGAATTGAGCACATATCCTTGTAGAATAGGGCGAGTTTGGGTTAGGTAGATCAAGTTCCAATGACATGCATAAAGTCTAGTTGGTCTAGTATGACATGCAACAATGTTCACAATGTCTAGATTGACATGCATGTAGATTTACACATAGAATTGGTCAAATATGGCCTTGTAAAAACTCGAGCCATCATAAATGCATTGTGTCCTAAGTTTTCATGTGACATGCAAGGCATGCAAATATAGTAATGGACACATGCATGTAGTTTTGTATTTGTCTAGTTGAGAAGCTGACATTTGAATAAAGTAGGTAGAAGTTAGGTGCAATCTTTGCATGCAAGCTGTTAGGTGTCAATATAGTAGTGGTTTACACTTGAATAGGTATAGGGAATGCATTGAATGCTAGTAGTACCATGAATTTTGGCTCTCCTATATATGTACATATGGTTCTCATTCATTTCTAATGATAAATCAAGCTTTTGTAAGGTTCGGTGCGTGTACGGATGGTACAGTGGTCTTGGTGCTTGCTGATAGTACGTTCTTGCATGTGGGCACTGGTTGGCAGCATGGCGTTGAGCACACGTAGGGCACCATATATTCCCATGGACAGGGAAGGTCTTTTTGGCCACATCCTTTAGCATTTTGGAACTCTGAGGTCAGAGTGAACGAAGTTAAGACACCACGTGGCCATTTCGCACAAAAATGACTCGCACATCGAATAAAATTGATCAAAATTATCTTCTTGCCCCTGGGGCTGGATGTGCGTATACTCTTACCTCGTGTGCGAGTAGCTTTTGTCCTACAAAACATGACTCGGAGACCAAAAACAGAGTTTTAGAGCTAGAAATCACTAAAATCTGACTTTTGACAACTGGCACACTCAACAAATGAGGCTCTTACCTTTTGCAATTGACGGAAACAGGGTGTGCGAGTAGGAATTAGGCAAGAAAACAGAAAAAATGGACTCTGAACTCATTTTTTTGTGATTTTAAGATGTAAATTTCCAGGGGTTTGGCTATTGTAAGTGCTTGCCTCTGTGATGCCCTTCATACCAGCCACTGGCCAGTGAACACTCTCATCGTCAAAAAGAGGGAGTAGCGCGTTGCTACATCCACATGTACATTTTTTGTTTTGGCTGTCAAACGAGCCAGCGACCCTTGTCCACCAACCACAGACTTTCAGGGGACAGGTCACTCGCGGGTAGGCATCTTAGCTAAGCCTCTCCTTCTTGCTAAGCTCAAGCCGGTTTTGCGAGTAGTCCTAAGCTACCAATTCATCATCGACAGCAACGTTTAAGGAGTTAGAAAATCTGAGGCAGAAAGGTGGTAGGAGGGTAGATGGACTTTAGCTCACAATGGAGGCCCAGATTTATGATTCACTACTACCGGAGTGAAGAAGCATGGAACTCCAGCGCTGGATATGCTTGGCAAGAAGGCCCGTGGACAACAAGAAATCCGTGTGCAAGAAGGTGACCTGTGAGAGTGGTTTCTAGGCAGGAAATGAGCAAAACAAAAAGCTTCTGAGTGCTTTCATGTGCATAGAAAGTCCTCTTGTGCATTTGCACATTCATGGCAGTTGAAAAATCATTGGACCAGCTAAAAACCAGCTGAAATACCCCTCAAAAACACTTCTCTGAAAAACGTGCGAACACCTAAAAAACAGTTGATGGCAGTTGAAAAAACGACTGAGAAACAGCTCCAACGGACCTTGAGCACCTAAAAATCAGAGTCTGAGCACAAGAAAGGATATTCAGGGAAAGTATGCAACAATTGCACCATAAGTAGTATTCACCAGTGTAGACAATCCCTACAAATGATGCATAAGGTAGCTAGATACAGTGCATAGGTAGTATGTGCAAAGTATGTATGTGCAAAGGGACTCTCCAACACACTTTCCTGCTCACCATTCGCAAGACTCACACATCAATCAAGAGACTAACACACACCTTTTCAACTTCTAACAATTCATCCCCATTCAAACCAGGATGATTTCTGCTCAAAATTGCTTTGGAGCTACGATTTTTTCCAAAAAGAGGCAAGAATGGTTTGGAACTCATAAAAAACATGACTATCTGCAACTCGCACAAGCACTTTTGATGGGTATGGATGCCTGCAAATAGTGAAAATAGGCTGTGCGAGTTGGTTTCAGCAGGTCTAGCGGATCCTAAGTTGCTGCCCTTCTCTGTAGATGTTGTGCGACTGGGAGCAGATGGGCGACTGCTGCTGTGTGTCTAAAAATGCCTCTGAACACCTGCAGATCAGGAAGAAGCACAAAGCAATAAACAGCAAGCAAAAAAAAATCAGAAAGAAGGTCGTTGAAAGCTCTCCCTCTGCTGATGGCCGTTGGTGCTCCCCTGCTGAAAATGAAATTTTTTTGGTTGATGGCTGTTGGTGCTCCCCTGCTGAAACGCAGCTCTAGGGTCCGGAAAGAGGCAAAACTGATGAGATTGGCTAAAATCGTGGCTGGGAGCACATCAACAAATGGTGTTAGAATGCGGCTGGGTGCAAACATTCAAGAAATGGCCTGCTCCCAAATCAACTAGATAGATGGGCTTAGAATATCTTTTAGGGCGTGGAAAAGAGCAATATTTAAACTCTAAAAACCTAGCAAGATGCTAAAAGAAGAAAAAACCTAGCAAGCAATAAGAAAAAAATAGCAAGTAAGAAAGAGTTAAAAAAAACAAAGGGCGTTTAGCTAGAAACGTAGAGAAAGCAAAAAACGTAGCTAGAAACACAGAGAAATCGAGAAAAAGAGCGGCAACGGTGCCAATGTTGTATCTTTAGCATCCTCCGTTGGCTATGGCTCCATCTAGCATGACTATGGCAGTCTCCCAACTAGTCTACGCTATGGCTTCTCCAACTAGCTTGAGCAAGAGGATGGGAAGAGCATTATGAGCATAGGGTGAGTATTTTGATGGGTTAAGATCCGCTCTTCTCTCGTTTCTCTGCTTAGGAACTGACTCAAATGACGGCTTAACCTAAAATTTAATCCTCTAAGGCTTACCCTACTAGAGAATGGAGGGCCTAGATTAACTTAATCTGTTGCCAGATGAATAATATACAATACAATGTGAAGTAACACAGTACATGAAACCACACAAGGGAGAATACTCAGAGAGAAAGATAGGCATGTATTGCAAACGAGGTTCTTCTAAAATGTACTCTTCCACTCTTATATATACTTGGAGTGGTGGTCACTTACAAAAAGGCACTATGGGACAAATAGTCCTGATAGGCTAACTTGACTTTAAATCACATTGGTGCCATTGGACAAACCCCCAATAGGCCTTTGTGACTAACTTTTACATAACTTTTACACTTTGCCTATTCTTCCTTGAGCCCACATAAATTTCACGTGCCTCACCTTGCACAAGCTACAGAAATCATTATCTCGAAGAAGATCTGAAGGTTCGACAGTTGTAGTTGATGTTCCTTATTTATGAGGCCAATGAAATTCTTCAGTTGTTGATGTATGTTCGAGATTGAGCAAACTGATTTTTTGTTCCTCGAAAAAGTCCATCCACCAATGCTGATCAAACTCATCAAAAAAATGATAAGCTGCTTGAATATTAATTCCAAAAAATTTGATGAGGCAAATGGATCAATCTCACGATGTTCTCTTTGCGCCTTTTGTTCTTCTAGCAAGGACTTCAAGGGAGAGAACACAGCAAGCTTAATTTGAGTCGATGGAATGTTAAGCAAAAATCGAACTCCTTCAAGAGGTAGCCATGAAACTGAATTTGAAAATAGTTTGCCCCATAATAATATAATGTCTGATTCATTACATTTGATTTTAAACTGGTGCTGAAAGCTAATATCATTAATATTAGCTACGCATCGTTCTGTTTCGTTGGACGCGTTAACATAATCACGAAAATCATATGTGTGTCTGATTAATGACATGTTTGGCTTTGGCACATACGATTTCTCAACAATGCTTTGAAGCACTTGTAAAAAAAATGCTTTCTTGTGTCTCAATCTCTTAGAAAAGCAACTAAACATTTGATCAATTTGATCGTGGATATGTCCTATCAAAAAAAATTCTATTTTTACTTTTTTGAAAAAAATTCTCCACTAGCATAGACAAGTATGCCAAAACAGTTTGGTTTTTATTTTCCCTAGCAGTGTTGTCAAGCTGCAAATAAAGTATTTTTGCAAGATTTTCACCAAATTCGAAAATTATCTTATGTACAATGGTGATCGTCAAATTTGGATTATTTCGAACATTGGGATAATTAAAAAAGACCTTGGACTCCAAACTGCCATTAAACACAAGTGCTCCAACGAGATGAACCTGAATAAAACATGCCTCATTCAAATTTTTGGGCACTCTGACAAAATGAGGCAACAATGTTTCCTTCTGATCCATGCCATCAATAACAAGACCCATATATTTTTGTGGACATTCCAAACATTTCTTTTGATGCTTGGCAAACTTTTGTCTTTCAACTATTTGTTGATCTATGTGCAGTTTCAAAGCTTTTGCAGCATCCACTAAAAATACAATGATTCACTTATTTAATAGAATAAGGATCATACCATAATGATATTAAAAAAGATTGCAACTTAAATTTTTTCAAAACAGAAAGTATTAAAATGAATGACAAATTTGATTAATATTTACCTTTCTCATCATTGGTCTTTGCAAGTTGTTTTGCATAAGTGGAGCATACTGTCATTCGTGATTTTTTGGGAATCTTTACTAGTCCAAAATCTCTTTTCCAAATTCTAAAAACATATGAGTAACTCAAATAGGGAACATTTTTTGTTTTGGCAAACTCTTTGTACATCAAAAATATTTTTAATTTTGTAAAATTATCCGGCAAGTGAAAATATAAAAAATTAGGCAATTTCTCTCCATGCATATCTATGAAATACTTTAGCCAAGCAGTTGCATTTAAAGCATCTGGAGAAACAGTTCGACCCTGTAATAATTTCCGTAATGTTGGGTCTTTCTGAAGTCATGCATGCATTCATTGAATTCGTGAGTTTCCAATTGCGTGAACTGCTTTGTAAGCTTTGCGACAAACCTCCAAAGCATTCAAAAAATACACAAATAGTAATTTATCTCATCCTTACTTCGTAAAAAGAAGTTTGATCTTAATTCTTCAATTTCTCTGATACTCGGCTTTTGCAAACAACATGATGAGCAGCAAATAATATTCCGTACCTTTCAAATCTCAAATTTTGTAGTCAACTGTTTTTGATGATTCGTTAAATCAGGTGAGGATCTCAAGTCTCTCTTGTATTTTTCTCTTTGTTTGGAGTCTGATCTATAAATTAAACCTGTGATACTATTAGGTGCTTGAACTGGTTGAGAAGGCGTTAGAATTTCATGACTCGGAATTCTGGCTCCAAACTCAAGATGTTCTGGACCCTCAGAAGGCTCTAAATTTTCAACGAATATAGCCCTTTTAGATTTAACACGACGAACATTACTTTGAGAAGGTCTCCTACAAACATGAGAAAAGCTTGAACGTCATGGATCAACAGACTTACGCGGATCTGTTGATTTACTACAATCAGTAATTGAGTGAATTGAAGCTTTTGACTCATCACTCAATGATTCAACTTGTTCAAAAGAACAATGTTCTAAAACCTATGCTTAGCATAGGTTAGAAGAGGCTAGAGATGCAACATATGCTCAGCATAGATTGATAGGTGATAAGAATAGAAACATCAAACCGACATCCTATGCTGAGAATAGGTTGTTACTCAGGACTCAAACACAACCCATGCTCAACATAGGTCGTTACTCGTATTTTTCCCATTTTACAAGGCTTAGTTTGAGAAAAGTGAAACTTTTGAGATGTTTTAGTAAGAAAATGTGTTGAATTTTTAGTTATGATTTTTAGAGATTTTTAGTTATGATTCGGTATTTTCCTAAAGAATCTTTTTCTCTGCAGATTATCAATTGTCTATGATAATCTTCGAAATGTCAAGGATTTCTTTTAAAATTTCAAATAAACCTCAAGATATTTCACTGAAAGATAAAAAAAATTCATGTACTACTTCACCAGAGGGGTCAACAACACAAAGTTGTTTGAGTTTTTTATTCATTTAGCTGAGAAGCCTGGCAGGTTAGACTCACAGTTCAAAATTCGAGGAAGATTGCTTGTTGATCAACCGTAGATGAAGATGAGGAAGAAGTTTTTGTGAACGTGCTTGTAAAGGAGATGGATAAGCAAGTAGAAGTAAGAGCCAAGAAATGACTAACAGTTGGTCATCAACAAATCAATTAAAATTAGAATAAAGCCTACACTTTTAGCAGTCAGTGATCCACCTCGATTCATTCAATTCCTTCTGGTCTGAGTTTTTTTCCTAGACAAAAGTAAGAATTCAGTTAGCAATGATCAAGCATCTGAAGCTCTATCTTTACGTCTCCCAAACTAGCACACAACTTCATGCCCATGTACTCTATTTTTGATTAATCAAGGATGCTATTTTATCCACGCAGATTCCATAAAGTTTTTTGGAAAGTTGAAAATAGCACTAGAACTTCACTTCTCACGAAGGGGCAAGGAACCAATGGCTAAGTACTACAATTATGACTTGGTAGCCCTTCAGTGACTTTCAGTAATATAGGCACTGAAGTGCCAACCTTTCAGGGGTTGAAAATCATGGAGACCATGGGTAATCAGTGACAAGATCCACCTTTTTGCAAGTGTCAAAAGTTTCAGTGGTGGGTACAGAGATAATCATGCAAAGTCAAAAGTGAAAAAGGAAAGCATAATGAGGCATGGAAAAGGTAACAACACAAAAAGTGAAAGGGACCCACAACATTCAAGATAGATGGAAGAAGAATGTACATGAAGTGAAAAGCACAAGCTGAAGGGTGGAGAAATGTCATGTTGAAGGCAAGCTTTTTGTTCATCCCTATAAAAAAGGAGTGAAGATCATGCACAAAGCATACCCTCTTAGTCCCCTTCACAATTGCTTAGTTACCCTTCTCTTAGCAGCAATTTGCTATGAAACCCCCTTCTTTTTATTTTAAGTCCCTCCTTGATGTATTGAGTGACTCCATTTTCTGTGTCATAAGAGCCCATTGAGAGAAGAGAGTCGGTGTGTGTGAGAGTTAAGTTTCAGCCTTCATAATTTGAGAAATTGTTTTGAAGAATAATGGTTGTTGGTGTGAGGATCAATAGCGTCCATGATTTGAGAAATTGTCTTGGAGAGTAATGGTTGTTGGTGTGAGGATCAATTGTGAGACAGAACTTATAAGCAATACCACTGATCCTTGAAAGCCAATTTAAGAGTTTCAGTTGAAGGGCCTAATTGTCAATTAATGGTGATTATTGTCAAGTTATTTTAGGCTAACCAAGTATGGTTGTTTCTGTCAAGCTGAAGAGAGTCATTCTCATCCTAAGTTAATCTGGCTTAGAGGAGTTAATAGATTTTGGGTGAAATGTGAATACTTTGAAAGTATCATTGTTTTGAAAATGGACATCCCTTTCTGAAGGATAATCCTTTGCGTAATGGATACCTGAAATTTTTCAGAAGCACATTAGGAAGCATAATAGGCAGGTCTGACTTTGATTGACCAACACAAATGTGCCATGTGGCAGTTGTACTGAATCCGCACAAATGGGCACAAACAGGCAGAAAAAAAAAATCTGCCTTTGAAAAAAACACATGCATTTTTTGCTTTTTAATTTATTTGAAAATTGGCATAATATGCAACACGTATCCATTATGTGGCTGGACCTCCCCAACATTCTTTAGAACACTCACTCACCTATTGCGTTACTTCCTTGCTACATGAGGCGCAACTACTACAAGCAAATGCGTGAAGGTAGTCTGTTGTGACCATAATAATGTCTACCATAATGATTTGCCTTCAAAGACTTTTGAAATGTGAACAAGTTTAGAGCTCTTTTGACTTTCTGGATGGGAAAACTACGATCGGATGTGGGGAACAGTCAGAAAGAGGAGACAGGGGTCTGGAAGATGTGTGGATCCGATGGCCACTTTCTGTGAAAATCTATGAATAATAGGAAAGACATCCTCAATAATCCACTTCATATCAGTTGTTTGTCTCAATCAGCTATTGCAGCTATTGAAACAACACTTAATCTGAAGCTCTTTGGTAGCGAATCATTGAACTTAGATCCACATGTGATGAATTATCTTATGAGTGGAAGCACCCTTGTAACCCGACAAGAATTTAGGCCAGGAAAAGCATGAGGACGTACCACCTTAATCTTTGAATACGGCAAACATGAGAAAAGACTATTTATGAGGTAAACTTCAGTAGTAAGCATAGACATCACACATGATTGTGCTTGATAATGATACATTTTTTAAAATTGTAATTTTGACTTTGTACTTATGGACCCAATGCTTATGACTCGTTGACACAAACCTAGGTACCTTCATGGACATACCCTATGACCTAAAGGAAGGAGCATTGCCTCGATCCTAAGAACAGTAATCCATGTTCTTCTTATGCAAGGGGGTGCTAGTTATGATATAATTCCTAGCGTAAAAGTACATCTGACGAGACTATGGCCTTATAGCAACACCCTCCGATGAAGCCTAAATAAAGTTGACCTTGACTATTCAAGTATGAATTTCAAAAGCACCTTTCGATACCAACCAAGCATCCTAAACAAGAATACCATAGGGGTAAAAAGTCAATTGAACGACAACAAATGATAATGTGAATAAGAATAGATCTAGGTTTCCTAGAGGTATCTGTGACCAACATCAAAGACATCATCGACATGTGAAGAACTGAAGGTTTATAAAACGACCCCCAAATAGACTGGCAATCTAAGGAAATGCTAATAGAAGTCATTCTATACCAGAATTACAGCTCAAGCTCCATTGGGTATGGAGTCAAAAATAGGGCCGTTCATGATCACTCGGCAAGACAAATTCCTAACGGTCTACCAACAATTTTCAGATAGCCCACAGAACTCTGAAACGGATAGCAGATCACACATGTAAGCTCTAGCTTTCAAGATTCCGATAAGACATACAAGCCTGACTCGTGAATAAGTTGAGATTCACCTAACACGTGGGGTAAAACAGGGTTAGACTTTCAATAAACGCCTAAACTTCCTTTGGGATGCAGCAAATAATCAAACCGGCTCCTCTCCTCACAAATAGCCCAAATGGAAGACACTCAAAGGCCTTATTCATTGGGCACAGAGTCAATTAATGGCAAGGGTCTCTGACAATGATTTAGAAGAGCTCAACCCTATGCTTCATTTGCTCAGAGTTCAGCAAGAACTTGATAGCTGACAGTTAACAAAGCTCAATAGAGAGATGGATTGTAACTATTCTTATTGAAGGCACATAGGCTCAAAACTTTGCATATCATGTTAACGAGGAAATGCTGATTGGCCACATCACTCACGTTCAAGGCTACATAGCTTGATGGGTGCTTGCTTAGACAACAAATAAGGTTTTTACAATGAGAGTCCTTCTCAAGAGAGCATTGACAACTTCAACATTTGGAGAAGCTTTACAAATAGGATATCAACCACATCAGTGGCCCTCACTTCAAAGCCTCCCCCTCGATTTCTTCCAACAAGTTTAGGGATGGTTTCAGCGATAGGGAGCGATCTGAAGCGGGCATGGCCAGGCAGGGCAGATGCAAGTGAGGGAGCGTTTCCACAGCAAGAAGGGGGAGCGGGGCAGACCCGCAGACAGGGAGCGGGCCACAGAGTGGGACCGTGGACAAGGACTTCCTTCCCACACAGACAGGAGCAAGGTTGCAAGGCAGGCAAGGTCGCGGATCAAGGAGCAAAGAGCAAGGGAAAAAGGAGGGTGCAGGCCACAGAGTGGGAGCACGGACATCAGACAGGAGAAAGAGGGAGGGTTGCTACAGGCATACCACAGGCAAATAGTAGGGAAGAGGCAGCTTACTACAATGTGGGCCGCAGACAGAACTAACGATGGACAGGTCTGCAGATCAGGAAGGTAATGCATAACAGGTCAGGTTGTAAACATGCCACAGATAGGCGAGGATTCGCCATAGGCAGTGATCTACAAGGCTATCAAATTTGCCCTTCTATGTGCTGTAAATCTACCCTCAAATCAGAAATGGACAGGATTCTTTGGCAACCAATGATCTTCAAAGATTATTTAATAATATTTGCCTTGTTCAAAATTGATAATGGACAGGGCATTCATGGGTTTGAAACAATGATTTGCAGTTTATTACTTTGTTTCATAGATCAGTGACCTTCATGAAGCAAGAATCAAGACACTCTCAAGAAAGCAATCATTGATCAGGGACAATCACAACTTATTTTCAGATCTTGCAAGTTCAAACACATAGTTTCTCACAAATAGCATTACAAGAAAGTGATTCAAATTCTTGTAAGACAGGAAAAGAGCAATCTTTCAGGCCTCAGATCCTTGTAAATGAGGCAGCAAAGCTTTTCACAATTGCAAACCCTGTAGAGACAAGATTAATGACAACAATCTACAGAATTAAACCCAAAACAGTCTACACCATTCCAAGATCTGCCACCACAGGGTTAGAGGCAGCAAAGACAAATAACACCAAATCTGATTCAATAGACAGTGAACCGAGAAATAAACACAATGTTAAAGGCTGAGAAACAGAGCAATAGCAATGAAGTATAAGCAGTTTGCATCAAAGATAAAACATAGAAGTTAGAGTGGACGGCACCAGACAGATCAGCCTCTTCTCCTTTCCACCTCCCTTCCAAAGTGAGCAATGTATAATGATGGACAACAAAATGAGAAAGGCTGAGAGAGGAGTGGGAGGCACATAAATGGGAGGCACCAAGCAGGGATCAAACAGCCTTGCTTCTTCCCTCTTTCTTTCTGCACAAGCTCTCTCTTTGCACCTAGTTATAGTGGTATCAGGGCTTGGATCACATCAACCAGGAGGTGGGGCTTGAGGATCTTGGATTTTTGCAGTTTCTTTGGTGTGTCTCTTTGCTTATTTTTCTAAGTGGTGGAATTCATATCCAAGTAGGTGGTTTCTCAGATCCTTGGTGTACTTTCAGCCTACAAATCATAAGAGAGAGAGAGAAACTAGGTAGGCTGAAAGTACACCAAGGATCACCACCTGGAAGAATAAGCAAAGAGACACACCAAAGAAACTGCAAAAATCCAAGATCCTCAAGCCCCACCTCCTGGTTGATGTGATCCAAGCCCTGATACCACTATAACTAGGTGCAAACCTAGTTTCTCTCTCTCCCTTATGATTTGTAGGCTGAAAGTACACCAAGGATCTGAGAAGCCACCTACTTGGATATGAATTCCACCACCTGGAAGAATAAGCAAAGAGACACATCAAAGAAACTTCAAAAATCCAAGATCCTCAAGCCCCACCTCCTGGTTGATGTGATCCAAGCCCTGATACCACTATAACTAGGTGCAAAGAGAGAGCTTGTGGAGAAAGAAAGAGGAAAGGAGAAGAAGCAAGGCTGTTTGATCCCTGCTTGGTGCCTCCCATTTCTGTGCCTCCCACTCCTCTCTCAGCCTTTCTCATTTTGCTGTCCATCATTATACATTGCTCACTTTAGAAGGGAGGAGGAAAGGAGAAGAGGCTGATCTGCCTGGTGCCTTCCACTCTAACTTCTGTGTTTTATCTTTGCTGCAAACTGCTTATACTTCAATGCTATTGCTCTGTTTCTCAGCCTTTAGCATTGTGTTTATTTCTCGGTTCACTGTCTATTGAATCAGATTTGGTGTTATTTGTCTTTGCTGCCTCTAACCCTGTGGTGGCAGATCTTGGAATGGTGGAGACTGTCTTGGGTTTAATTCTGTAGATTGTTGTCATTAATCTTGTCTCTACAGGGTTTGCAATTGTGAAAAGCTTTGCTGCCTCATTTACAAGGATCTGAGGCCTGAAAGATTGCTCTTTTCCTGTCTTACAAGAATTTGAATCACTTTCTTGTAATGCTATTTGTGAGAAACTGTGTGTTTGAACTTGCAAGATCTGAAAATATGTTGTGATTGTCCCCGATCAATGATTGCTTTCTTGAGAGTGTCTTGATTCTTGCTTCATGAAGGTCACTGATCTATGAAACAAAGTAATAAACTGCAAATCATTGTTTCAAACCCATGAATGCCCTGTCCATTATCAATTTTGAACAAGGCAAATATTATTAAATAATCTTTGAAGATCATTGGTTGCCAACGAATCCTGTCCATTTCTGATTTGAGGGTAGATTTACAGCACATAGAAGGGCAGATTTGATAGCCTTGTAGATCACTGCCTATGGCGAATCCTCGCCTATCTGTGGCATGTTTACAACCTGACCTGTTATGCATTACCTTCTGCAGACCTGTCCATCGTTAGTTCTGTCTGCGGCCCACATTGTAGTAAGCTGCCTCTTCCCTACTATTTGCCTGTGGTATGCCTGTAGCAACCCTCCCTCTTTCTCCTGTCTGATGTCCGTGCTCCCACTCTGTGGCCTGCACCCTCCTTTTTCCCTTGCTCTTTGCTCCTTGATCCGCGACCTTGCCTGCCTTGCAACCTTGCTCCTGCCTGGGTGGGAAGGAAGTCCTTGTCCACGCTCCCACTCTGTGGCCCGCTCCCTGTCTGCGGTTCTGCCCCACTCCCCCTTCTTGCTGTGGAAACGCTCCCTCACTTGCATCTACCCTGCCTGGCCATGCCCGCTTCAGATCGCTCCCTATCGCTGAAACTATCCCTAAACTTGTTGGAAGAAATCGAGGGGGAGGCTTTGGAGTGAGGGCCACTGATGTGGTTGCTATCCTATTTGTAAAGCTTCTCCAAATGTTGAAGTTGTCAATGCTCTCTTGAGAAGGACTCTCATTGTAAAAACCTTATTTGTTGTCTAAGCAAGCACCCATCAAGCTATGTAGCCTTGAACGTGAGTGATGTGGCCAATCAACATTTCCTCGTTAACATGATATGCAAAGTTTTGAGCCTATGTGCCTTCAATAAGAATAGTTACAATCCATCTCTCTATTGAGCTTTGTTAACTGTCAGCTATTAAGTTCTTGCTGAACTCTGAGCAAATGAAGCATAGGGTTGAGCTCTTCTAAATCATTGTCAGAGACCCTTGCCATTAATTGACTCTGTGCCCAATGAATAAGGCCTTTGAGTGTCTTCCATTTGGGCTATTTGTGAGGAGAGGAGCCGGTTTGATTATTTGCTGCATCCCAAAGGAAGTTTAGGCGTTTATTGAAAGTCTAACCCTGTTTTACCTCATGTGTTAAGTGAATCTCAACTTATTCACGAGTCAGGCTTGTACGTCCTATCGGAATCTCAAAAGCCAGAGCTTACATGTGTGATCTCTTGTCCATTTCAGAGTTCTGTAGGCTATCTGAAAATTGTTGGTAGATCATTAGGAATTTGTCTTGCCGATTGCCATTAAAAGTGCAGGTGATCATGAACGGCCTTATTTTCGACTCCATACCCAATGGAGCTTGAGCTGTAATTCTGGTATAGAATGACTTTTGTTAGCATTTCCTTAGATTGCCAGTCTATTTGGGAGTCGTTTTATAAACCTTCAGTGGTGCGTCTGTCGGGAGAAACACGAGTTCCTTCCGAACTACGGGTCCATTATACTTGGAAGTTGATTGTTCTTCTATGGACTTAGCCTTTCTTGAAGGTCTGTGAGCCTTGCATTGGTTGACACCCTGTGTACCGAATATTGCTTGACCTGGATGGAGGAAACATTAGGGTTTTGCCATTTAAACAGTTGGACATTCATGCTACACTTAAAATGGTGATGTATTTCGTCATGAAGTGTTGTGCTTATGTGTTCATTAGTGTGTACACATTTGTTTTAGACTTGTCTGTGAATGAGGTGTCTTGTCACAAGGCCACCAACGATGAAGAGTATGACGTAGTAATTTCTGAGTTTCTTAGCTATCTAAGGGAGGACTCTGATGCATTTGGATTTCAAGACACCCAACTTATGACTCATTGTTTTGATAACAGTGATTCTACATGGGAAGTATGTGGTAGTATTCTTAGATAACATTTTCATCCATAGTAGGACACCCTAAGAAGAAACAAGCTGCTTATCTCCTTACAAATTAGCTCAAAGACTTCTCGTGATGTTGATTACCCACCACACAACTATAGACAGCTTAAGACAAGTGACCAATTGACATCCCTCCCAACAACTAGTCACAAAATGACATGGAATATTTGTGAGTAATTACCGTCATCAATATCTTGGTGTAGACTTGTATATGTGGTTGGAGTCCACAAACCCTAGTTTGGCCTCCACTCATGCAATGTAGTTCTTCTCCTTGTCCATGCCAAGAAGGTGAAATTATTATCAATGTCCATCACAATGGAAAAAGTCACATCCATAATGGCTACTAGATAGATAAGAGTGTACTTGCTTGTCTTGTGCAATGACAATAATTGCATTGCATGGGTGAAGGCCAAACTAGTGTTTGGAGATTCTAAACAAAAATACATGAACCAAGTAGGCCCTACATAACATAGTTATGGGTAGTATCAAGAAAAAAAATCTAATCTATAGAAAAACATTTATGACTTCACTATACTACCAAAACTTTGAAGTCATCATTTTGAATGGTGATATATATTTGAAACATTGAATTGGTAGCGTGTCGTGTGCCAATGAGAGCTCTTCTAAAATCAAAAGCCCATGAATTTTTTTGATAGAATGTCAAAACTTTTCTATGCTTTTAAGACCCTGAGAATTTCCAACTTTGTAAAAATTGTTGAATTTTGTTTTTTACAAAGCTCCACTTGAAAAGACTTTGATAAGTTGCACATGTTTCTATGTTGTTTGACCAAGGACACAAGGGTGCTTTATCAAATAGCCACTTCAAAACTTACATGTCCTAAAGAAATTCATTACTATATCAAATTTCTAAAATCTAAAAAGTCCAACTACTAGGCACGAGCACTAGGAGTTTTGTAGAAAAATAAAGGTAGAGCAACAATTCTAGACTTAATATATATAGTGCAAAAGATCATAATAGAGACATTCACATTAGATGAATGATTTATCTCACAAATAGAGACATTCAAATACACACAATGATTTGTCTTGGACTTAAACATTTTGTGAAAAAGACTTACAAAACAGCACTTAGGGTTCATAGTTAGAATCAATTTAAGAAAATGTTGAAGAAACAACAAAGTTTTTGATAGAAAACAAGCATTTTTTGGCATAAAAATTTGATGTTCTCAATACAAAATATATAAGTTTTTGTTGTAATGTTGACAAATATAAGCAAGCCTTGTAAACTATTGTAGTTATTGGCAAGCAATATTATTATTTGACACTTCATATGAAAATGATCACAATTCAAAAACTCTATCAATTTGTATCGAACATGTGAACGAAATGATACAAAAACTGCTCAAAAAATGAGTTTATGACATGAAAACTCATTATGGGGACAAATAATACACAAGAAAAATGGGCCGTGGACCCTCCAAGTGATCCCCGAGATCGAATTGAGGGTTCAATTTTTTATTTTTTTGTGAACCCTCAATTCGATCTCGGGGACCGAATTCAAGGTTCATGGCCCATTTTTCTTATGTATTTTTTGTCCCCATAATAAGTTTTCTTGTGACAAACCAAAAAACGTAGAAACACAATGAGAAGTATTGAATTTACATATCACGAGCTAAAAAACAAGGATGTTTTAAGACTAGATTATTCATTGCCTGACATTATGTTTTCATCAACTTGTACTAAATGCCATTGAAAATGTTAAACTAGAATTTGTAAATATGCCTTACAAGTCCCTTATGACTCACTGATAGACCCATAAAAATCCACCATCATGAGTTTAGGCCTCCCACCATTAATTATGACCATATGCACATGAGGGCCCCAAACCTTTCATAATCATAATTAATATATAGGTCGAGGTAGGTCTACTAACCTCTAATGAGATAATTAATTTGAGATTTGTCATGGACATGACAATACCTATGCTTAATCATGCTAGAGGATGAGGTCTAACCTCATGATGATGCAAAGCATCAAAATAAGGGCTAGTTATGTAGCATAGATCTACTAACAACTCCTAGGGCTGCTACACTTAATAAAAGAAGTTGTAATCAATGAATTAGTGAGAAGATCAACCACACATAATGATACATCCACATGCTCCAACATGATGTCATTTGCTTGCTCCTTGCATGGAAGATAGGATTTGACACAAGGCCTTGGGCTTAGATGTTTTCACAAGTAATGATGGAAATGTAGTTAAATTTGATGCATTTGAGCTCCACCAAAAATTGCTTGATCCAAATACTCTCTTTGGTAGCAGTGGTATACTCAGCTCCAATGGATGAGCAAGATATGGTGTTGGCTGATTCTAATGGATCTCCAAGATACTCGGCCAGAGCTATCTCTGAGAATACACTGAGATGTGAATTCCAAAGCCACCATCAAGTCCCTCACATGATTGTGCATGCCCATTTCTATCCAAGTAAACCTTTGAGATCTTCCATGGCCCAAACCAAACGATCTGCATCCTGTCATCCCTAGAATCCGTATCCTTGATGCAATATTGATATGGAAAATTGACTTGAATTACCCAAACTGGTAGTTGAAGTGTATTTCCTTGATGACAAACTTGATACGTTGCTCCACAACTACAATTGACTTGATTTGAAATGACTTACCAACTACAAAACTACAAAATCATCCAACTCACCACTCGCCACGAACATCCAAAGTGTGATTATTGACCTGTACTTCATCCTCCATGTGTCTCACACACAACTCGTCCACCAATGCAAGTTCGTTATCTTGCCCAACGACTTCCAACTGGCACCACCTCACACTTCCATCACCCGTAACCGCCAAAATGTGTGTACCTCCAAGATAGCCCATATTTCTCTCTGAACGAGAAATTTCATAGTCACAGATGCATGAGTCAATGCAGCTACCACTTGACTCGACAATGCCATTGTCGATCATGCCTATGAGAGTGTTCCCCCAAAATGCCACCTGACATTGGTCGATTCAAACCTGATCACAAGAAATTTTCACTTGTAACCGGCATACCATGCCTATCTCTCACCAATGATTGCTTGAACTCTCAAAATTGTCGCCAATGATGAGTAGTCACGCTGCTAAACTGCACTTCTGTCGCCAAAACTAGCTTTCTCCACACAATTCCACTATCATTGCCCATAGCGCATTTACCGCTTCCAAACACCCTGTTACCCTATTAGAAGCAAGTAGTAATGATGTTGAAGCAATAATGCCTAATTTTACCACCCTGTAACAGGTTTCACCAACCAAACATTGCCCCAAATTTGGGCCTACGATACCCAAATGGCGAATGTAACCCATCACTAGGTCACCCGCACTTTGCTTGATGGAATGTGTTTCTCCCTACTCTGTGACATTGCTATGTCCGCTGGCTCTGACAAGCCAGCTTCAAGGGTCAATCTGGCCCAAGGATGGCCAAAATAGATGCCCTCTAGCCAAAGATAGGTTCTTCCAAAGAATCCCTTGCAAAAATGAATTGGAACTTCAAACTGAAATTTCCTTTAATGAAGAATAGCCATTTAAATGGCGGATCCCTTCACTCAATTTCAGATTGATATTTTTTAAGGAGAATGAAGTGCCCTTTGCACTTTTCCTCCCTTCAAGCCAATCCAATGGTTTTCTTTCATCCGAAGGCCCACATAGCTCCCCGAGCTTTGAATCACAACTATTGATTTGAGATCTTCAAGATCTTACAGCTATGTGCCCTCATGTGAATCAAATCCTTCTCCTTGAGGACAGTAAGTGCCTCCTCCACTTGACCACGTGCGACCCCCATCCTTCTCTCTCCTTCATGACCATTTCTCCATGCTGCTTATTTTCCACAACTATCTCCATCCTTTTCCATGACCACCAGCTCCTTTTGCTCTAAGCGGCCCTCTATGACTTGCTGTTAGCTTCTTTGTACTTCTAGAGCACCCCCATCTGTGGTGTTATAGCACCAAAATGTGAAAATTTATGATCCAAAATGCACTTAATGGATCTTTGATCTTGGGTCAATTTGATCAACACATCTAGAACTAGTTAGAAGGTAGAAATCAACAATTTTAGCATGCTAGTCTTGCATAAAACACATAGATCTAATCATGAACATAGAAATACAGTAAGGTAATGTCCCTCTCCATACAACAGCAGCAGCCTATTGTCCTTCACATGTGCGGATTCAAGATCTACAAGATAATCAACATTCTACACATAGAAACTCAAGATACATGAGAAAATGCTTCTTGGTTTCCAAGGGGAGGCTCGAACCTGGGACCAAAGAAACTTTGGATGCCAAGCTAACCAGTTGAGCCAACCCCGTTGGGTACATGAGAAAATGACATAACATGGACATAGAATCAACAAAGATGAGATCACCACACAAACGATCAACTAATGAATATGTTCTCCATGCAAGTACATCTATTTATAGCATCCAATATGTCATTTGGCCCTATTCTCCAACTATGCTCTAAAATGGCACTTCTAGGTACTTAACCAAAAATGTAGAAAAACTAGTCCAAATGCAATGTACCAAATTTAACCAATTAGAATGGGTCCAAACTCGACCTCATCCACTTAGCTACTTGCTAAAAATAGTAATAACACTATCTAGAGCTTTATTGATATTTATGAACCTAACTCTAAGTTGAGATTTCACTTTGGCCTCCAAAAGTGCCAAATAAAATGTCGAAACTAGTTGACAATTTTCACACTCCCTCTTCAACTAGTTTTAGCATAGACTTTGAGAATACTCCAAGTAAAGTCCTATGCTTTGTAAACAAGTCTTTTCCCAATGCTTTGGTGAAGGTATCAGCCACACACTTCCTTGATGAGACATGTTGAAGCTCCACTTCCTTTGCCATGACTTGTTCCCTCACAAAGTGAGATGCCACCTCAATATGCTTGCTCCTAGCATGAAAAAAAGGATTGCTTGCCAATATTTGGGCTGAAATGTCGTCACAAAAGATGATTGGAATTTCTGAAAAATCTAGCAAGTGAAAATCACTTACCATCCTCTTGATACATAACATCTCATTTGCACAACATGTAAGTGCTTTTTTTTGTACCAAGTCTCAGCCTCACTAGATGACAATGAGATAGTACCTTGATTTTTCGACATCCAAGAGATAGCTCCATTACCTACAAAGATAGCATATGCACTTATGGACTTCCTATCCATTTAATCTCCTGCAAAATCTGAATCTGAAAATCCATACAAGTTAGGTGATGATCCTCCATAAACAATGCCAAAATCTTGAGTTCCCAAGATATATCTCACAACTCTTTTTCCTAGCTTCCAATGCTCCTCACTAGGATCTTCCATAAATTGGCTTAGTTTACCAACACAATAGCTTAGAGAAGGTCTTGTGATGGTTAGATATATGAGTTAACCAACTAGCTTTCTATAGAGAGTAATGTCCTTGAAGGATCTTTCATTACCTCTGATAGTTAGCTTCACATTTGACTTTGTTGGTGTATCGCAAGACTTTGCATCTACCATATGAAATATTTTTAGAATTGAATGAGAATACTTCTCTTGAGATATGAATGTAAATTGAGAAGCTATAAGTACCTCTATTTCCAAGATATAATGCAAATGTCCAAGATCATGCACCTCAAACTCCTTGAGTGCAATCTTGATCTCGTTAATATCTTGATTGTTGCCTCCACTCAATGTGATACCATTCACATAGATTAGAAGAATAGTAACATGATTTTCAGCAAATCTATAATAGAGTGAATGATCATACTCAAACGCATGAGCAGTCCTTAATTTCCTTACTTATGAGCTGTAGAATAATAGAAATTCAAAGATACGTGTTTTCGTGCGTTTTGGAGCTAAACTTTGAAGTACTGTTGTCACGCAGGGAGTCTGAAATACGAAGTTTAGACCATAGTAACACAATTTGGAATGCAAGCAGCTGTTTACTCCTCCGTCCTCAGTGCCCACTTCTTATTGCAATGGATATTCAGTGCTTTCTAACATATAGTATGAAACTTGAGTGTTGCAAATGAATACATGAATCACGATTCATGTTATTATTATAATATAATCACCAAGACTGAGAGCCAGGGGACAATCTGCGAGTGCCACTACTGCAGTTCACGAATCACAATCTGTCACCAGATTCTTTAAGATGCCTGTTCACTCTGCAAGATTTGGAGTTTGAAAACTACTCTATAATCTATAGACTGTGATAATGCTACTATTGATGCTATAGCTTACATTCTTTTCACGAAAACCTAGATTGTGGCTGGGGGTCTATGAACAAGCCTTCACTTTTAGGTCGTAAATTGTAACTCTGGAATCTGGATCTGGACAAGGTTACTGGGGATTCTGGACAGGGTTACTTAACAAGTGCACCGCAGGGCAGTGTTCGCTCAAAAATCTCATATTTTAAGGAATATTTTGGCTACTAACAACGAACAACGGATATGCTTTTACTTGCCGATTTTTTTTTATAAAATCTTAAATTTATCACATAAAAAAGCTTGCAAAATTTTGTAGTTGTCGGTTTTTGAGAAAAGATGTCGCAGGGAATGCATGGACGGGCTTGGTTAACAAGTGCCAAATGCAATATTCGGCGATCAAAAACATTATTTATTTGTAAGGATTTGAGTGATGAAATAATTGGCAAGTTGTTGGATGATGGTTGGGATATGAAACAAAATCAGCAAAATGAGTGCAGAGTATGTTACTCGTCAATGACATTTAGATATCACATCGAAATGGAAAAAATCTATCCAATATTGAATGCCCCCCTCCCATCCCTCTCCTACATTGTCTCCTAACATGTTATTCCTTCTTTCTGATTCACCTGTATCTAATTTACTAAGGGGAAGACCTATATTAGTCTTTGGCATTTGAAAACTATATCTAGGACCTAGACCTTTAAGACAAGTATTTAGCAATTGGTCATACTGTACATATAAAGGAGAATCTACAAAAGCAAGTGCAGGGGATGCAGGAAGTAATACAGATAAACCATAAAATGAATTGTCATTTAAAATTGATTCGACCTTTAAATTTACAAAATTATCTAACTTTTCTCCTGATGCTCGAGGGGGTGTTTATTCATCAAAACGTGCATGTAGAAGGTAGTATGGCACAAGGTTGGATGGCACAAGAGTCTTTGTTTTACATTACAATGTACTTGGCACAATTAAATTCAGGGGCTCCAAGACTGTGGCATGATAGTGATGAGGAGAGCAACAAATAAGGGAGCATTCCACAATGAAAAGGAACGCATGCTAGATTTCTGAGTGTGTGAAAGACAACATTTGCACGTTCATGCTATACAATGCAAAAGAATTGTTATCTTGGATTGAGATCAACAAAATATTGATAGAACACGATGGCGTCGATCACATAGTGGCCATGCTTTTCCATTTGAATTGGAGAAGCTCCCGAATCAATGCAACATTTCTTGGCTATATGAAGCCATGAATGGTACTTGTGCGAGTGAAAAACAAATATCAAATTCGGAGTGGGATCTTGTAGACAATTGTATTTGGCATGTTTGTCTCTAAACTCAAACTCATCATTTATTATATATATGATAACTGCTTTGGTATTGTAACACTTTATTTATATGCATTTCTCAATATGGCAATATAAGCGGCATACTGCTCTTTGGTCTAGTGGACAACACTTTCGCATTGAATGCATCGACAAAAAAAGAACAACATTTGATTGTGTGGTGATGACAAGGTTTTATCAAGCCAATCGTAGTAGTGCAAGAGATACCAATTTGGTTGAAAGTGACCTCGACTACGTTGGAACCATACAAGATATATTGGAAGTCAACTATAGATCTTTCAAGACCTTTTTGTTCGATGTTAAATGGTTTTAAATTACATGGCGAAGGCCACATGCAACTGTACGATTGGATTCAAATGGACTATATGCTCTTGATTCAACAAAGATCCTTTCCTCTTCCAGTGAGACATTGGTCTTTACCAAATTTATTGTCAATCATTGGTACTTCTAATTTTAAATCAATTGTTGAGGGCACTAGATTCATTCTCCAAATCATTTATATTGTTTGTATGCACATAGATAGCCCTTTTTCCCGATCCATCGAATACGAGGTGGCTATTTGACATGCAAACAAAGACAAAAAAAATAATATTTTCCAAAATATCAAACTCAAAGATGCGACAACATACAATCATGACGAAGAAGACAAAAGCAATTGCGATATGGAAAATCATGCAGAAGAAAAACTGCATAATGAAGAAAACAAAACAATTGATTATCTCGTGGAGCCAAATGAGCATGACGATTGGGATGTCAATGACAATGACGTAAGTGCTGAAAGTCAAATCAATGAAAACATTGATGATGATACTTATAATCTCCCAACAAGAATAGACCATCTATTTGAAATCCGTGAAAGAATTAGACTACTAGATGAGTATGAAATTGATGCAAACGATCAAGAAAATGAACTGCATGCACCTATGTCCATCCCAAGATGTATACGTAGGCTTGAACTACATTTAGAACTTGAATCAGATGAATGGTGAGATATCAATGATGATGTAAATGAGGGATTGTTTGTAGATGAAATTGATTGAATTGTATTAAAATATATATTCAATTGTTGCTAGTAGAGATCTATCATGCTAATATGTCAACATTTCATACAATATTTCACACTTCTCTTTTTTTTTATTCTATTAAAATATTTGTAATTAAATTAATTTCATTGTAATTACTCCTCAAACATATAGCTTCCTTTTTCTTGCATTCCAATGCATCTTTGGAGTGATAAAATTTCAACAATGATATGCAACCATCTGCAATTTGAGCTAAAGACATTTCAAGCTAAAGTGACAAAAAAAAATGCCAGTATACTTTGTACTGCAACAACTATATATGGTATATATTAAGAGCATTCAAGTACTCACAAACAATCTAAAAGACAGATCTAAAATTCCTCAAGTTTCACACCAATGTGCACAAGAAGCTCACCCAAGACATCATTAGTGATACTGTTATAAAAAATTATGAAACAAACAAGTGCAATCACAGAAATCTGTTAAGGATTGATCCAAATGATGCGGAATTACATAGATCTTTTTACCCCATTCCAATTGACTCTCACAAAATTAAACATGGTCTGTAGATGGAGAATCAAGATAACCAACAAACAGAACATAATTTCAAGTTATATCTACTCAGAACACTCAACCTTAACCAGCTGATAAGAGCCTATTGAGCTTTTACAACCTTATCGCACATTCTACTTCTCCAATCAAGTAAAACACAATAGATAAGACTAACTTATCAAGATAACAATAAAAGAAATATGTTATAGCATTTAATGCCAAAAGTTGCAGCAAACTATTGCCATACAAAATTAACAGAAATAGAATCTCAAAAAACTCAAAACATTGCTTGACCTGAAAACAGGAAATGCTAGTAACATAACCACTCACAAAAATAGAAGATCAGAACTCCAAATATGAGAAGAGAACAATGCATTGCCATTCCTATCACAAGTATTTATTCTACTCAGACTAACTTATCTTTTAATTACATGGTCAAGCTACTGTGCTTGATTAGTTTGAAAGATTCTAACTAACTATGTCACTGAGTGGGATGACCACTTTCAACATAAGACAAAAAATAGCTGACATAATCATTGAGTGGGTTGATGTTCATGGGGCAAATACCCAACACCCCCTCTTGAACCAAGAACCTCATCTTACTCCTAAGCTTGCCCTATGTTTTTCAAATAACTTCCTACCTAATGATTTTGTGAGGACATCAGCAATCATATCAAATGTCTTTATGAATTCAACTCCTATTTTTGATTTTTGCATCATATTTCTATATCATGATACTCTAGTGGAATATGCTTGGTTCTTAAATGAAAAATAGGATTCTTGGACAAACTTATGGCACTTTGATTGTCCATTTTAATCATTGTTGACTTGTTCTGCACCAATTTCTCCAAAAATACTTCTTAGCCATACAACTTCATTGGTGGCCTTGGATGCTGCTATGTACTCAGACTCACATGGTGATTGAGCAATTACGGATTGTTTCTTGCATATCCAACTGATAGCCCCTTTGCATAACAGAAAACAACCTCCTGACACTGATTTGATATCATCTTTATTGCAATGCATTTTGTCTGGATTTGATGAAAATTGACTTAATGAGTAAATTGCAAATACAATTTCAGGTTGGGTACAAACAGTAAGATACATAAGACTTCCAATGAGATTGCAACATGGGATTTTTACCATCTCTACATTTTCTTCTTCAGTTTGAGGGCAGTCATTTTTAGCTAATATTGTTCCTTCCTCCATAGGAATGGTGACCACCTTGTTGTTCTGCATTCCATATTCTTTTATCACTTCTAGTGTGTATTTCGTTTGTGCAAGATGCAAGGTCCTATCCTTTCTGTTTTTGACAATTTCCAGTCCTAAACAAACTTTTTCCTCATCGAGATCAGAGATTTTTCAATCATGAGGGAATCATATATAAACATAGTCATGATAATAAATTTTGGGTCATGTCTTACAATGTATACATTGCAATCTGATCTAATAGGGTGAATGCCTAGTGATATCAGAAAACCATGAATTCTATGATACCAGACCCGAACAGCCTGTTTTAGGCCATATATGTATTTATTCAATCTGCAAACAAACTCATGATGCTTATCGTCTTCAAAACCTAGAGGTTGAGTCATGAAGATTTTTTCATTTAGATTTCCATGAAGAAAACTTGCTTTTACATCAATCTGATGTATCTCTAGATCTAGCTTAGCTACATAAGCAAGTAACAACCTGATGCTAGACATTTTAACCACAGTGAGTAGGTATCAAAATAATCTATTCCATATTTCTATGTGTAGCCCTTGGCTACCAATCTAGCTTTGTATCTAGCAACAGATGCATCAGACTTAGTTTTAGTCTTAAAGACCCACTTACAGTTTATTGCTCTCTTGTCTGTGGAAATGGTGTCAAATACCAAGCTCTATTCTCATGTATTGACTTGAGTTCCTCCTACATTGCAGCATGCCATTCATTTCGTTTAGTGCCACTCATAGCCTATTGGTAAGTAGTAGGATCTTCAGCTATTCCACAGAATTCGTATGTGAAAGCAGCATTGAATTATGCATTTTCAGTCATCTTCCAAGAAGGCTTTCGAGACCTAAAGGTATATCTCTTGCTATTGGCTGAAGTTGATTTTGAGGCTCAGTTACATTTTCATTTAGAACCCTGATGTTCTCATGCTCTAGTAGTTTAGCATAATGTTCAGATGAAACCAGGTTTTCAGGCTCTAGTTTATCTTCTTCTTCATTGAAAACCTGAATAGGCTGATCCAAAATATCTAGATTTGATTTATCATTGGTCTCCACCAAACTTTGTTCATCAAACTTTACATCCCTGCTTGTGTGGATCTTCTTAGTAACTAGATCATAGAGTCTGTAGGAATGAGACTCTTGTGAATATCCACTGAAAATGGTTTTCTCATATCTCTCATCAAGTTTTGATCTCTTTTCAACTTGAATGTGCATGTAAGTTGAGCAGCCAAAAACTTTGAGATGGGATAGGCTAGGTTTATTCCCTAACCATGCTTCAATAGGAGTCTTTCCTTTTATATTCATGGTCTGAATTCGATTCTGCAAATAAATAGAAGTTGTCACGGCCTCATCCCAAAATTCCTTGGGAAGGCTTGATTGGGCTAGCAGGCAACGGGCAGCATTTATTATGGTTCGATTTTTGCACTCTACAACTCCATTATATTGTGGCATATATGGAGTGGTATATTGTCTAGTAATGTCTTCTCTGCAAAATTGTTTGAAGACATTGCTGGTAAACTCTCCTTTATTGTGGAGAATGTATATGTGAAGGTCACTGATCTTTGCTTTGTCATAAACTTTCTGTCTTGGATCTTCCAAAAACAACCTCATCTTATCGACTTATGTTAGGAAGGCCCTGGCTAAAGTTAGTCATAGTACGTCGTTGTAATTTGGGTACAAATCTAATCACATTGGAAAATCGGGATCGAGCTATGAGAGTTGCATTAGAGGAGTTCTAAATCCAAAAAAGACCTTTTGTTAAGATTCTTTTTGGATTTTATTTCAAATTTTGCTTACACTTGGACCAATCGGAACACTCAAATTTGAAATCTACGTAGCCCATTAAAATTGAAAAAAAAAAATGTTTTCTTAATAATGCTATAAATCAGCGTCGGGGGCAGGCCGCAAGCATGACATGTTATTTATAGTGTAATATGCAATTATCATTAAAAATAGCATATCGTTTTGACCGTAGGTTCGATTGAAATGAAAATTATACCGTTGGAAAGCGCTTGATGAGAGCTTTCCAACGGTATCCTACATGACCTACTTCTGAGCCACCGTTGAAATGTTATGATCGGTCAAAGTTTTCAAAAAAAAAAGTCAAATATCTCTCTTGTGCGCGACTAGAGCACCCTCTCACTAAGAGGGTGCTCTATCCGTGCACAAGACGAAGTTTGACTCTATCCGCGCAGCAAGAGAGCGATATTTGACTTTTTTTTTTTGAAAAAATTGACTGGCCATAACTTTTGAATGGTGGATCAAAAGTAGGTTATGTAGGGTAATCATGGAAAGCTCTCATCAAGCGCTTTCCAACGGTATAATTTCCATCTTAAACGGAGCTACGGTTAAAAAGTTATGCTATTTTCAATGAACTACAAACGATAATATACATAGAATGGTTAAGCATCGAAAATAGTCCAGACAGAAATGAAAAAGAATTTGGGTAGAGAATGAATTTAGTTTGGTAATTTACATTAATAAACTTTGTCAATCTATGTGGCATTCCTTGAAGGGTCTTTTTTGGATTCAAAATTCCTCTAACGATCCAAATACTTGGACAATTAAGAGAGACAACTTCATCTACCACCGACCACACGATTGATTGAGACCAGAAAAAATGATACAAGCCATTGGGGATCCATTAAGGTTTTGATACTGATATCATCAATTGGATTGAAGCAATAGCTACAATCAATTGTATGAGTTCCGTGAAGAGATCTATCTCCCTACTATGTGAGTCCAACCAAGAGTCTGAGCCAAACCCAACAAACCGGAAACCAGTCACTCTTGATGATGAGATTGAAATCGGGGTAAACATGGTCGATATATGTTGGCTCCCATTGGAACCACCCCCAGAACCTTGTGAGGAAGAGCTCTTCCCCATGGTGCTCAATATTCACTCTAGATGACAATGTCCTAAAGCAAAGGGACTTCCATAAAGGTGATTTAGCTCTAATGTGTCAGAGCAAGGTCATGGAAGACAAACTGAAAATTTAAGCCTTGGATCCATACAAGGTAAAAAGAGTTATGGAAATGGCGATGTGCAACTTGCCACCTTCAAGGGGACCCCATTACCAACTTTGATAAATGGTAGTCGTTTAAGGCGTTACTACCACTTCCCAACTACTACATAAATTCTCTCTACCTTTTTTTATTTTGAATTTTTTTGTTTTGTTTTCTTTGGCTCCTTTTTCACTTGACTTGTATATTGTTTTCTCTTTTTATGTGTCTATTTTCATGATTGGTATTTTGGTTAATTCTTGTTTCAGAGAATGTATAGTGCCAAGTTATATTCTTTTCTTTCCATGAACTGAGAAGAGTGATTTTAGGCAAAGAGAGAATAGTCCAAGTTGTTCGTAGAGTTACTACAGATTACATGTAAAAGAAGTTGAAGAATACCAAACATAGTATTGTGCAACAAAGTGAATCGACAAAGTGGACAAAGAAAATGAAATAGTCATCAAAGATCCTTGAAATCAATGCCAGTGAAAAAAATTCCATTTGCTAGTGATCTGAGTAGTTCCAAATCTTTCACTATTCAGCCAAGTGCAGCAGTAAAAGTCACTATAGGAGACAAAAATCTCAATATCTCTCCCACTTTTCATTGTCTTGGTTCTCCTGTTTGACCATGGCTAGAACACATACTAATAAGTCTAATTTGAGTCAGGCGAGCCAAGAGCCCTAAATTCTAGCCTTGTCGACCAAAAATAATAAAAACTACTTAAACCCACCTACAAACTTGTCTTTTTAGATGTTTACTTGCCCTCTTCACAGTAGACTCCTCATATTATGCTCTATCAATAGTGAGTCAGGTGAACCAAGACTCCCAACCAGCTTATGTTGGGAATCCATTCTTAGAAAATCATTAAACATGCTCCCCACACGTGTAAACATGACATAATGGTTTGCCCCTTTGATATTTTTCATATCTTCTTATGGTAAAACTACTATCAAATAGGTGAGCCAAGATCCCCAACCAAACTCCCAAAAGTAGAGATCTAGAGATTTTTTGAGTTGAATTGAGCTTTTTGGCCATTTTTAGCCATGTTTGCATTCCTCACACATATGAATGACCTGATCATGGCTCTCCATTGTCACCATTGATCTTAGAATGTATTTTCTAGTCGATTTGATATCAAACATCTTGGTTCCCCAAATTTTTTTTTTTTTTGGGGGGGGGATATATATAAAGAGGTGGGATCCCACCAAAACTCACTTTTGCTAAGATGCTGTCGAGAATTTCCAGCAACTTTCCAACATTTCCAAGCATCTCCCAAGCATTCACAGATGCCACCTAAGTCTTCTCAGGAAGCCCAAGATGGCCAAGACGTAGTTAGATTTGGATGCCATGCAGGGCGATATCAAATCCTATCAGGCCATGGTACCATTTCTACAAAGACAAAATCAAGCATTGCAAATCAGGATCGAAGCAGAACCGAAAAAGGCCGAGCATCGCCAATCATCAACACAGTTAGTTGGTTGAGGATTTGGCATCACAAATTCTAAAACACACGCAACCAGCCACTACAAGCCTAGGGCCATTGACAACATCCCAAGGGGCCCCATTTGCACCAACAAGCACACAAGCATCAACTCCAGCTCCTTTCAATTTGATACAACCTTCACATTTGAACAGTTGGATGTGCTCGAGTGTGAACCATCTAGTACAAGCTCACCCCAAGAAATTCTCTCGCACAACAACGCAATAGACATGGATGCAGGCCAAGGCCAAGAAAGCATGAGTATCAAACATGTTTTTCAAGCAGCCCTTGACTCTAGAGAGTCGGTCCAAGAGTTCCAAGCCAAATACGCCTTGGAGCAGTTCTTCCAAAAGAACCATATTTCAATTAATCCAACGGTGTGTGACAAGTGGCAAATGCAAAGAGCTCTCTTTCCTTAGTTATTTTGAGTTCCGTTGGAGTCGTTCCTTGGGTCCTTTGTATTTTGATCCCAACACCCCCTTCTTAGCATGAAATTCCGAGACCAGCTCATGGTGGCACAAATTTACTATCGAGCACCTATGACTACACCCCAGCATGCAACACGAGTTGAAGAGTGGCAAAGCCCATAACTCACAGATGGTTACAACAAGCTCATTCAAAAGCCCCCTAGTTAAAAATGATGAGCAAGACGGTGAACAACAAGGGGTGAGCAACAAGGGGCTGCTACCAAAAATAAAAAAAACATCCACTATTTGCATGGGACTAGCAACCATTTAGCAGTGGGGGAGTGTGGGGGCTGGAATACAAGGCCTAAGGGGCATTTCAATGGAGCCCGAGAATATTAAGAAAAGCAATACCTTATAGGAAAGTATCCCATGCAGATAATGATTTTACGTAATTATTGGCCCAAGCATGGCATCCTACATGTATAAGCCCTTCTTGAAGAGCCTTCAGTAGATAAGTTGCATTAGGCCCCAAGTATGGCATCTTGCGTGCATAAGTCCAACTTGTGGTGCCATTAGTCACTAGGGGGCAGGGAACCAATTTTCGCAAGTCTCAAAGCAAGAAGATTCTTATCCAATCACAAATGCAAAGAATCTAGTGTCAGATACGATATTTGAAAAGAAATTGTTCAAGCCACACGAACAGTGAAAGTAAGTAATCGAGTGGAAAAGAGACAAGTGTGGAACAACTTAGACAAACTCATAGGTGTCATCAGGAAAGAAAACCTATCACCAGAAGATATGAGTACTTTGCAAAATCATTGTTCCACATTTGTAAAATATGTACGAGATTGTTGGGGAGAAGATCACATTAAACATTACATAGTACTGATCTATTTCACTATATGGTACTTATCTCATTCATGGTTATATTTATTTCTACAGATGTAACCTATTTCTACTCTTGTTTGGAGCACATCTTTCTACATCATACAACTTATTTTGCAAAGGAATATGGTAGCTTAAGTATCTGGTCATCACAAGGCATGGAAAAATCACATTGGCAAGCAAGAGGAGTATTTCATAGAGCTACAAATCATGCAGGACACAATTCAAAAAATAAATATTTAGTTCAACTTTTTCAGTGGTTTTACAGAAGAGCACAATTTAGATATCAAGCCAAAACCTCGCCAAATGTTACAATTTTTTGTAAGGCATTCAAATTCATAACAAAAGAGAGATCCTTGTAATATGTCAATAATCTATTATGGTAATTGTTTAATTTTCATTCCTCTTCAAGATTCAGACGTATGGTATTGTCATGAAGGAATAACCTCCTTTCATACGGATCCAAAAATTCTATTTTTTCCTTTTGCTCATATCAATGTAACCCAAATAAAGGGCCATTGCAGATGTTCTTTTTGAAGTCTCATTGGGAGTATAACCCAATATTTTAATGGCCAAATCCCTTTTCACAAGAGAATATTTTATATGTTCCTCTGGCGTACATATGGCCTCCTAAACAAACAGATAATGACTTGATGGCCATAATGACAGTGGTAGCATATGGATTAAAAGATGAATGATATATACAAATCTCATTATTTTGAAGTTTTTCAAATAATGAGATAGAGACACATCTTTTTTCTCGGTTGATACACCTCGGACGCCTCCATGTCTCATACCAAAGGCATCTATTTCAATAGCATCCTATAAAGGAGTCAAGAAAATAAATTTAGAATGATACATAACAATGCAAACTCAAACTTCTACATGATGTTTGAATTAAGAAAACCGCACAATATCAATACCAATATAATATCTACTTACCAGATCATCATTATCGTATTCAATGACATTTGTCTGCTAATGTCATGTCCTCCAATGGCCTCTACATTGCTCGAGGGGACATACCGAGTCTTTTGGGGATATTTTTTCGGAATTCCAAAAATATCTCCTCCGTAGGCAAAGTTTTTTCATAGGCTTTCAATGTTTCAATAATGGACTCCAATGTCTCATTGCTAGATTTTCAATTGCCATCTTTATCATAATCTATCTTACTTTCAAGGTCATAATATGTGTAATCAATAATGTCAAAAAATTCTAATAAAATTTGTGCAAAAATTGAGAGGATTTCATCCTCTCAAATTCAAAACATCTTCTATATCATTAAAAGAAATATAACTGTCATTATTTATAAAATATATGGGAACATCGAGTAAAGTTAATGAATTAATAGGAGATGCAGATGGAAGAGAGTCAGAGAGGATTATAGAATGAGGGAGAGTTTTCTAATAACTTGAAGCCATAGAAGCTTCAAATTCAACCCCTATATCAGTATCTACTTCATCTACTCTTTCTCTTCTATTGCACCTTATGACTCTATCATAAGGTGCAATAGAAGAGAAGGAGTCCTTGGAGCTACACATATGTGAAGAGGCTCCACTATCAATATACCATAGGTCGTCCTTCTTGAAAGGAGTAGATGAGAAACTAGAGACCATAAGAGATCCCTCTCCATCACTTGCAATAGTGTCTTCCTTCTCATTGGTAATGTTGGCTTGCTTGAGTTGATTCTTCTTTTTGAAGCGATTGGTAGCATAATGGCCTTTCTTGCCACAATAAAAGCACTTGATCTTCTTCTTCTTGAGCTTGGATGATGAAGCTAATCGCAGAACTACATTTGTCATGAAATCAATTGTAGTCTGGGTCAATTAATTTCTTTTAATTATTGTAGTTGTCCCATACTAGTTCATGATTATTCTCATAATTAGCTTAGTTTTCCTATAAGATTCTTGACCTTTTGTGTATATTTTCGAAGGGATTCTTTAGTTTTCTTTTGAATATTGTTCAGTCATTTGAAAATTCTAGATTTATAGCTGATTTCTCTAAACTGGTTCAGAAACGCATCTTTCAGTAGTAACCAGGTTACTATACGACCTGGTTCAACTTGACTGTACCATATGCGTGCCTGCTTTCTTAGCAGACCAAAAAAGATTCGCAGTTTGTCTACGTCAGTTCCTTCGCTATTTGCATTAGCAATCGACTCGAATTGCGAGACATAGCTATCTGCATCATTTGAAGTATTTTCTTTTAAATAATCATACTTGATTTTTGAAATGGGAGTGAAACGTGAAGCAGGACCCTCCATACCGAAGCTAATTAAGAGTTCGAGAAGCTGGACAGTGATCTCGTCAAGATTTCTTCGACTCGTACCCACACTCTGTTTTCAAATTCCTCTCTAAGCTTACAATATCATTCTAACTGAGATTCTCTATCCGACATACACTAGGAATGATGGAAGTGTTAGTTTCCTTTTGACTCTCTTAAGCTATCTCCGACAACGGCGCCAAAAATTGGTATATATCGTACTATATCAACAAAGGTAATATAGATTTTGTAGTAAATAATGTCGAACCCCAAGAGGATAGCACTTGAAAGTTAAATATTTGGTACAACTATGACTAATTTTGAATGAAGTGGATTTGAGGTTATTTTGGTTGTCAACAGACATTAGAAAGTAACCAGTAGTACTTGTGTTGAGGGTGTGTAGTGTTAATAATTCCATAACAGCAGTCTTGCCTCTATCAAATTGAATGAAATGCATTCTACAGGTGAGATGTTATCAGAGTAGTACAACAGTACTACACTCCGGCTGATTAAGTTGTTAGCAGGGATTCGAGATATGTTCGATGTACTCGAGTTCGTACAGACAATTAATTAATCGTATTTGCGAACTGTTCAGTTCTAGACAGAAGTCCTCAACAACTTAAGTCCAAATTTATGGTTAAAGAGCACAAATAGTCTAGAGTATGTTAGAAACTTATGTCTGACACAAACTAGAACATTGTTTATTTGTTTGCCCACACCACTCCCAAAGCCTACACCACTCCCAATGTTTTACAGTTTGTCTACAATTATGGTTAAGAAAAAAAACTATTGTTATGGTTGTGTATTGTTTAACCACGGTTTAACAAATATGATTTTGAATGTATAATATATTTATGAGTGTCATCTTGATATGAAAATCAAAATATGAGTGCCATCGCCATATTTGAATAAGGAGGGGATCACCATTATAGAAGCTCTCATCCGAAATTGGCTATCTTCCATTTTGTTTAGCAAAAATTTTATAGATATGATTTCGAATGTATGAACCCTCATGAAATCAAAATATGAGCGCCATTTTGCAGTGGAAAATATTAGCACCATATCCATATTTAAATATGGAAGATGGGCTATCTTGCATCAGGTAAGAATATATTTGCATTCAAATATTTCATAGTATTTATATTCTCAGTACTTTAAAGCTTGCCACTAGTTTTGTACTTTTTATAATGACGACTTTGTATCATCTTCATTGGGACATTCCTATTGACTTGGCACCTTTACCAAAAAGAGGAGTCAAAGGATCATCAATATCTGTTGAGGACCGTGTACGTTATAGGATTGAAAGAAAGAAGAATTTGGATCTGTGAACAGATGGCTCTTTGTATCATGAAGATCCTCCTATCCTAAAACATCATGTCTTCTCCTCAATAACTCAACTAGTTGTTTGGATCTACATTGGGCATAATGGTTTATTAGGATATTGTGAAAGATTGAAAAGTTATGAATACATTTTTCAATGCAAAGGATTTAGTTTTTGGAGAGTCACATCAGATCTATGTCCTCCTACAATCAAGAGGGAGGGAGAGAGAGAGAGAGAGAGAGAGAGAGAGAGAGAGAGAGAGAGAGAGAGAGAGAGAGAGAGAGAGAGAGAGAGAGAGAGAGAGAGAGAGAGAGAGAGAGAGAGAGAGAGAGAGAGAGAGAGAGAGAGAGAGAGAGAGAGAGAGAGAGTTTTGTACAAAAGTTGCAACAAGAAAATGTAGAACTTTGAACACAATATGAGTCATTGAAAAAAGATATTTCAGACATAAGAATTGAATCTGAACAAATGCAGGTAATATTGCATTCTATTCATTCTGTGAATTTAAAGTTATTGAAAGATGTGGAAACGTTAAATAAGAAAGCTAATAGCAAGAAACGAAAGCAACAATCTTGCAAGGATATTTAAAATCTCTCGAGAGGAGGTTACCGAAATAGAAGGATTCGTGCATTCAAATAGGTATTTTGTAAGTTATCTCATATGCTTAATTGTATATGCTTATGAAAATTTATTTTCTAATTTGTTTTCTCTCATTGTAGATCTGCATTGGTTGCAAATCAAAATATCAGAGATAATAATTCAATCGGTTAGACATTGGGTTGTTCGACATGACCAATCTGGGTGAAGCTCATTACTGTCTAGGTATTCAAATCTAAAGAGATAGAAAGCAGAAGTTGATTTATATTTCTCAACAAAGATACATTCACAATGTCTTAATCATATATAATCTGATGAATTGCAAATTAGTTCTCTCACCAATGGATCCAAGACTCAAGATGTAGAAGGACCACTGTCCCCAAACAATCGAAGAGAAGGAGCAAGCTCGGATGCACAATTGGATGGATGTCAGCTCACTATGGCCACTGGCCATTATGATCTACGACCTAATCAATTGTCCTACTACTGGACGTTGCCGCATTTGCTTAGTATATATACATGTCCATACGTCTATCAGTTTTAATTCAATTGAAGTAATTCAATTGTAGCAGCTCTGTTGAGCTTTCAAGCTTGAACACTCTCGAGCATTCTAGCTCAGTTCTTTAGAGTTCATTTAGAGTTTTGCTATAAGCGCTTACTGCTTATCAGCGAAGTGCAATTGAGACATAGATATCACTTGCTCAGAGATAGCTTTGAGTACATGGTTTCTATCCACAAATGTCTTGTACTCATCATCATCTGTATATGTTGAATCAATCTATCCTTTATTGCATTTAGTATTATGTCAAAATGTATGCATTGTTGTGATTGTTTTTGTAGCTGATAATCTCATATTGCTTTTGTCTGATAATTCAATACTTTGTTTGGCTACATAATCACTATGGTACTGACGATTTCAAAGTTAGTTACTATAAGATTGAACGTGACGCGTTTGTCATTATGTTTTGTTCAATATTTATAGGTGTAGTCATGCATTAGGAAATCAGGTTCCATTCTGTTGTGCTCGATAAGTCGTTTACTGCCTTCGACTTGTCGTCATTGCAATATCACCTGTTTTCAACACTGAGGGCATTGCTCCTTTGATAATTTTAGACCTGGGTCCATGGGATTATGTACAAACTTGCAATTCATGAAATTGAATTTCGTCACAAATTAGAGAAGTGCCTTCTTACAATTAATAGATTTTTGTATGACCCTAGCATACTTTTCAACCACGTGGTTTGATTCTATATTATTACTATAAATGCTTTACTATGAGAATACACAATGTTTTCACCACCTCATGCCATGATGACAATTCCCTTGCGAAGCACCCTTAGCTACATGTCCTTCACACTTACATTATGAAATAATCCTTCAAATTAGGCTCTGTTGCCATCTACTTCAAAAGCTAATATCTTAGTAATAGAGTTGTAGTAGAAGCAATTTTGCGCACAAATTTTCAAAACTGTGTCAAGCGCTCTACAATTGTAGGGAGATAAGTGAGAGAAAGCATAATGACTTTAGCTGCTATAAGTTTCACATTTAAAGGGCTGTTCATTTACACTCCCTTAGGTCACAAAACTTTCACCTGATTGATGAGAATATGGTCTTAAAATCTATCACCGGTGCTTGAAATAAGCAACTTTGAATGGCCAAGTACGTTGCTAAGGTCATATGCAATTTTTTGAGAGACACCTATAATATATTTCTTCATGGTATTGTCGCCCACATTTGAAAAAATCATACTTTACTTATTACATGCATTTTTTTTGTACACATCATTTTTGCATTTACTTGAAGTTAATGTTCAAACTACTGAATGCATGCTGTTGATGTAGGTCTATTTGCTTAGAATCTTTTGTACTTATTGAAGTATGTAAAATTGCCAATAAAAAGGACCTTAATTCTATTCAAACCATACTCAAATATAAGCAACTTCAAATGATCATATGTATCTCTACGTAACACTCCAGAATTTTTTATGAAAACTTTTTCATGGTTACATATAGGCTTAGATGAGTAAGAGTAATCATCAATTTTATATTATTGGGGTATCATAACTATTGAGCATTAGCTTGCATGTGATATGTATATAATACCATGCATGTAAATGTTCGCTCAATTCTCGGTAATCAATGGGATTTGGTGGAAAGAATCGATCAAGAAGCCACTAGGTTCAAGTGATAATTTCTGAGATGGTATAGCACTTTTGAATAGTCATATCTATTTTTACAAAAGTCCAATTTGAAAGAAAGTAATTAAGAGTGATGCTACTATGCTCATCTAGGATTTCCTAAAGCAAACAGCCATTAAAAAAATTTGGACAATATCATATAAGTTTTTCACATAACATTAATTTTGAATTGGCGGATTTTTAGACTAATAACATGTCTATGAAATAATTTTCTTAGATTGATAGTAGAGAGGTATGGGTCTTTGAAATCTCAGTCTAAATGTGTCTTGTTATCTACATTTTCCCCAAGTTTACTAAAGGAACTACCATGAGTTGCCATCATGTGACCATTTGACTTTCTCTGACTTCTACTTTGATCTCAATGAAACCTAAGTTTTTGGATAGGAATTGCAGTGTTTTTAGGGTCCACTTCAACTAGCCAACTCACATGACCTTTTTGTGATTATAGTTCCCAAGATATTTGGATCAAGATTTGAGTCGATTTGAAATTCTTTTAGGAGTTCCAATCTAGCTCCTACTAAATGTTTGTTTAAAAAATAACCCTTTTTTTTTAAAACTAGGAAAGGAGCATTAAATTTCAATCTACAGAGATAAACACACTTTTCAAGAAGATTCAGATACAGAATCGGCAAGTAGATTGAAAAGCCGAATTATGAATACATTTCAGATCATAACTGAAATTGCCATTCCTTAAGAGTAACGATTGCCAAGTAAAGAATTCCATCCAAGAATCGAAGTGTACAAGAAACAACATTTTAGTGTTTTGTAATGATTGCAAAGCCTTATTTATAACAAGGATACTTGATTTACATTTCCCTTTCAATAAAAAAAAATTTATAATCCAATCACATCTAGAAGCTTCTTATGCTTCCATACTGACACTAATGAATTTGCAGTTATTAAACCACTTGCAGCCACAGCTGGAATACCGATGCCCGGAAATATAGAATCTCCACAGCAATAGAGTCCATTTACTGATGTCATAGGTCCAGGAAATGAAGCTTTTCCAGCCTGAATTGCAGGGCCATAAGTCCCATGGTATCTACGAAGAAACCGTTCATGCGTTAAAGGAGTTCCAACAAGCTTCACGTCACACTTCTCACGAGAAAAATTTGGTCCAAGAACTCGCTCAACTGCCTTCCACATCACCTGCATTTTAAGAAATAAAAAAATAACACTTTTCACTCTGACCGCAAAAACTTATTAGAGAAAAAGAGAGATGGCATTGGTCAACTGATAAATTTCTATTTCGATGAGTGATGTTTAGCAGATTAAGATGAAGCATATGATTAAAATATATATTTTTGACCGCAAATTAGGTGAGGATAATATGAAGTTTCTCAAATATGAATGGAAAATGGCTAGATAGTTAGAATTATTGATGTTTTGGACTCACAGTTTTGAGAAACGCACTTCTTTAGAAGGGGAATAATTTCCTTCGAAGGAGAATGTTTCCCATGGCATGTTTTGCAAATGTTAGCCACTTCAATATGGTCTTTGGAAAACAGTGAGTTGTAGTCGCAAGTTACCCTATGACAAAAAAATACAGGGAAAAAGCCATTAAAAAGCCCAGTTGTGATTGATGATTCTATCAAAACAGCACAACTTAGTCATTTGTTTTCCCGTAAACTGGGCAAATTTCATTTCGTTTTTGAGGGGTTTGTGGCCGAATCACCCTCCTCTTATCTTTGTAACAGAGCTCATGAGCTTTGCAGGCATAAAGACCATGGTTTTTCCTTTTTGTAAGACAGTAAGTCCGTGTTTAAGCCACAAAACAATCAGACTTTGACATGTTTAAATAAATTAAAAAAACCTGCCTGTGATTTTATCAGCCAGTAAAGGAAGGCACAGTTTCTGGGCGCTCGGGCAACGTCCCTCATGCCCTGAATGCACCTTTACCCTACACATGAACTCTGGCTACTATGTACTAGCAGTCAATGGGGAGTAACGCTAGCCTTATGAACTTATGGTGTAGCATGATAACATTTTGATTTAGATATTAATTACATCTTTTACCAAGTTATGAGCAGAATTGCAAAAAGTACTTGCCCTTACATTCTGGCTACTGCCCTGTATAAAGTCTTATCGGATGGTTCCTAACTGTAGTTTCACAAATGCTTATTGGATGATCACACTAGCAACATGAAGTGTCTTATATACCTACTTGTTTTGCATGCTAATTGTGTGATTTAGAAATTGAGTAGCCTCTTGGCCAACTTATGAACATATTTGTAAATGAGGCACAAAAGCATGAATTTTCGTACTAAAGGTGCTTCAAGGATATTTTTTCACAGTAATTTACAGATAGATCCAGCAGCAAAAGAATATTCTGAATTTTAATTCTGAAGATGGATTTGCGTATAAGGGCTAGAATATTTTCAACCCAACTAGCCCAACATCCAATATATCTCTAGATATGGTCAGGATCTATCAACGAGTCCACGGTCTGTCCTTCCAGCTCTATTGCTTCAGGCACCAGTTAAAGTATGGTTGTTTGAACAGAAAAACTAAAAAGAGGTTTATGGACAGATAAGAGACCAACCATATCGTCACAAAGAAACTAAAAGCTATCTTTAGTAAGTAAATACATCACTACCAAAATGCCAAAAATCCCCATCATTGAGAAAATACCTATCTGCAAATTACTCTGGTCTTCTCTATTTGGTGATGTAGAACTTTTACTTCCCACACAACACTTAAGCAGATTGAAAGAAACTTCTTTGGATTGAGTGTAATTTCATGCAAAGAATATATATATCAGAGAAAGCTAGCATATATAGGAGCACAGGTCACAGCAAAGAGGTGGAATGCTTTCCTACCATAGTGCCACTAATCTGGATAGTTGATAGCTGTTACTTGAGCAACTCATTTTTATAAGTATAAAAGTAATAAAATAATGACCTCCGAGCGTTCCTCCTTGAGTCGTTTGTAAGCAGTTCCCTGCCGGTCAAGACCTTCCCATAAGTCATAAGGTTCAGTTCCAGGTGTATATGCATGGAGAACATGCTTCCCTTCAGGAGCCAAATTAGGGGATAGGGCACTAGGAATTGAAATTAGAACAACATTCTGGGGTGCATCGACTCCAACTTTCCAATCGTTAACAACAATGTGATGAATTTCGAGGTTTGAAGGCAAATCCTGTAATGGCAAAACAAATGTAATTACAATGTGGGAAAATTCATCAAGGCAATGATCAAGATCAATTCATACACTGCAACATTAAGATTATAGAAGCCTGGTTCATACCTTTGCGTCAATTCCAAGGTGAAGATGCATGAAAGAATCACAAGGGGTTGTGTCCCTGCGCCTCGCATCCAAATCATCAGGTACTGCTCCCTTTGGTAGCAAGCTCAATGTGTCCCACAATGATGCATTACTAATGATTGCTTTATTTGCAAAAACAACCTGCATACTCAGTAAAGTCCTAGTTGCGTTTCAGCATTACTTGCTTGCATGTTAACTGCATCAGTCTTGACCAATAAAACTGGCTCACATGAAATATTTCCCACCTGACCACTTCTCAGTCTAATGCCAATGGCCCGTCTCCCTTCGAGAATGATTTCCTCAACATGAGATCTTAGAGCAAGCTTCCCTTTATGTTTCGTTAGACCCCGCACCAAAGCATCAACAATTGCTCCTGTACCACCAAGAGGGTATTCGAGAACTGATCCTGGCTTGTACCATTCAGCAAACATATAGACCTGAAGAGGAATAGAAGATTTAGCAGAACAACAACAGGTACTTGCTACTGCATCACCAGACCTCCTTGACCTTTTCTGCCATAAACAAAGCTTTACTAAGAGCATAGGGAGCTCGGAGTACAGACCACTTCAGCTGCAAGTGTACCATCAGCTTTGAGGCCAGAGAGCAGAAAAGGAAGCAAATCCAACCAATTGCGCAAAAATTTGTCTTTTATTCCAATGGAGTCCAATAGAGCAGAAAAAGGGCCAAGTAACTTCGACGCTCCCAAAGCTCCTTTTGGGCCCATGCCTATAAATGACTGGGCCAGTGATGGTGCATATCGAGCCAAAGCAGTGACAACAACACCAATGTCTCCGCGTAATGCTGCAGGTGGAAGGGCCATTGCTGCCCCTGACAACGGAATGACTGTATCCTGCCAAAATGAGAGAAGTGGTTCAATGAATAGCTGTAACGCCTATGACCCACATAAGAACAGAAGTGAAAGGCAAATTAACTTCTACATGTGTATACCTGCATCCATCCCGATGAGAGTAAAAGAGATGACTTGCAAATTTAAATTCTCATGCTTATGCAACAACTCCTTGGCCTGAATACGAATAATCGATATTTCAGTTTATGCCAAAAGGCTCCTAAGATCCCTATGTCACTCTCATGGACTCTTTAATGCTCTAATTAAGGCAGTCCACTAGTCTGCATGAGGTGTATGAGTATAAACAAACTTTTGCCGTAATGTAGATGATAGAGAGGTGTGGAGCAAAAATAGTGAGCGATGTATGCAGCACTGATCTTACAGGATGTAGAATGTTAAATAGATGATGAACAATCATGGCCAATGCAGAAGAGACAGGAGAATGCAAATTTATTGATATGCACATTCACAAGGACCTTACCAACGGTGGAGCCAGCAAAGGTGGATGAACTGCAAATATATATTGTCAATACATAGAGACATGTTCATTCTTGAATTATCCACTCTTTTATAACTGATTCGTTAGAGTTACTCCAAGGTAACAGACTAGTGACAAGTAGTGACACTCTAGTAGTACAGGGCCCTGAAGGACAGGAAAATTTTGAAGCTATGAAAGAGGCACTGTGCACTGCCTTGACACTCAGAATTTTAGACCCCCAGAGACCATTTTTCCTAGAGATGCATGCAGGTGGCATTGCCAGATGGGGGTTAAGGGTCGAACTTTTGGCCAACCTCTAGAACATTTTTTGTGGATCTTATCCTTCCCGAAAATCTCAAAACCTATAGAACTTGATGGCAAGTCAATCAAAGTTGTATATCAAAAGCTACGATCATCTTTCCAGTCAAATTTTTTGATTAAAAGGGGGATACTTTGATGTTATGCTTGCAATTTTCCATTCTATTGAGCTGCTACAGGACAATTAAGATCCAAATAAAGTCTATTGCCTTCTGGAAGTGAAACTGCAGTCAAGCAGGAAAATATTTAGTTTTTTGCCATAAGTTTTCCTTGGATATTGATATTCTGTTCAATGAGACGAGTTTATGTAGTTCAGTACAGCTCATCAATCCAATCTGTCCACCTCTTATTGCAACATCAAATTTTTGGTCAAAAGAGAATAAATTGTTTGTGCAACAACAAAAGAAAACCTGTTAAAAAATAGGATGAACCTTATGCTTGACTACAGTAAACTATAAGACGATCTCCAAGATAGGTTTACCCTTTGTTTCCAACCAATTTTCATGTCAAGATCTGCATACTGTGGTGTTTGAGGTGTTGCATATTCAGTTACTGTGCTTTCATTGGTATATGTACTTTATCTTTGCTCTATAACTATTGATAGAATTGTGACAATTTTCACTGCGCTTGTGACAGTTTCCATTGCCAATAGTTTATTCTATGTCAGCTATCCTAGCTTCATTGGTGATTACAATTTTCAATGCTGGTACATATTATTCTATGTCAGCTATGATCTATCCTAGCTTCATTGGTGATTACAGTTTCCATTGTCAATACACTTTATTCTATGTCAGTTATCCTAGCTTCATTTAATTGCAGTTCCTCTCATACTTACTGGAACACTTTAGTAGCAGTCAAATCTTAGTTCAGTATCTAGTATCCATACCATTCAGGATCCACCTTATGAGCCATGTCGGTTACATATATTACATCGCATAAGAGGTTTACACGAGTAGTATCTAGTTGAGAACCAAGCACATGTTGTTCAAAGACTTGCATGAGAGAGAGAGAGAGAGAGAGAGAGAGAGAGAGATCTTTATTGTTCTTGAATGCTATAAAGCATATAAGATCATATAGTACATGTCAAGTGTGATAGTCTACGTAGGAGCATAAAAACATGTCTCCAAAAGTAAAAACCCAAAATGAAAACTGGTCTCTGAAACATCTAAATGAGTTCTAAAAGAACTCAATGAACTCTAGATGAAACTAAAAGAGCTCTCCACATAAAAGATACTATAAATGATACCAAGATACAATGATAGTCAATGCCATGAACTGTACACATATGAAAGTCAAATAACAGAACCTGGTAGAGCTGGAGCTCTACTGAAATAAGACAGTATAGATACTCCCGGCACTGTAGATGGTGCTGAAGATGGAGGGGGTAGTCGTCTCCGAGGTCTTTGAACAACTCTCGATTGTAATGGTAAATGCTGCCTGTGGTCACGAAGTAGGTCATGGGATGAGATATCGGACTCATCCTCAGATAGTGTCTCACTCTCAATATCAACTCTAGAACGTCTCCTCGAGAAAAAGGTGGTGATCTGTAGCTGGGAGCCTATAGAAAAAAAAGCTCACGTATCATCAAAGCAACACATCATGGGTCCACATAGGAAATAAGAGAGCGTAGTGTGACTGGGGTATCATAAAAAAGGTACTGATAGCGCCCTCTGATCTCATAATATAAAGAACATCTTAAGGTAAGATGCTCCTCAAACTCCACCTCGTCCAATGTGAATAATTGACAAATCCTACGCTCCTGTGGAATGCTCTGAAAACGTCCTATCTCCACATGTATTTGGTGTGGGGAAACCCGTAACTGTCCCAGTGTGAACCGTAAGCAATCTGAGAGACAACTATCTAGATACTGAGGTATTACTGGTACACCAATTACATCCAACTCGAGGCAATGGCAAAGGTCGAAATTTAGCTTAGTTCTAAGACAAACCTGCCATGTTTGATAGATGCAGTAAATACAACCTTGAATGTACTGATGAGATCCCTCGGGTAACTTTGAGATAGTCATGCCATAAGTACGTAATAAACAAGAAGCCTGGGAGTACCATGAACACTGGTGACCCTGGTCATGTAACATTTGAGATGCTAGGAAAGACAACTAAGGATAATGTGATCTAGGAAGACTCAATAGTCTCTGAATAAATACAATGGTCTTGAAAATAGCCTCAACCTGGAGAGGTATGACTACAAACTCGGCTTGGAGAATTTGATGTGGAATTGAAGGCTTAGCCCGGATCATGCATGAAAGCATAGTAGTCTGCAAACGAGAAATATGACTGCAAACTCGGCTTGGAGAATTTGATGTCGAACTGAAGGCTTAGCCCAGATCATGCATGAAAGCATAGTAGTCTGCAAACGAGAAATACTGGCCCACTCTAACTTAGGAAGCCATGTACACCAAACCTCTATAGCATACGTAACAACAGGTGAGACCATAAAGTCATGCTCTTCACCAACTGGGATAAACCCACATTTGATCTGAAACAACCCCAAACCTGCTCCCTGAGTGCCATAACTGCCAAAACTGTATCATCAGAGAAACCAAGCTCGCACCACCTCTGTATAAGTGGGTGTCTTGGGACAAAGTCAAATGTCTTTTGGATATCAACAAAGCGGCAATACACCCTCTCATGCCTGGACTTAGCTCCTCAATAATAGCCCCGAGTGCAAAAACGTGGTCACTAGTAGAATGTTGAGCTCTAAAACCTGCTTGATCCAGTGCATGTAGTCCTCAAATCTCTACCACTACTCACTGTTGTCTGAAGGATGGTGCCATAGCAAGGTTACACGCCGATTCGACCCGGTTCGAACCAGCTAGCTCGATTCGAATCGGGAAAAGGTTCGAACCCTTTTTTTTTGGTTTATTTTCCTACTGGGGGGATTTTATTTGAATTTTGTGGCCCGTGGGGACTAGTAACTTAGTTTTAAGTAAGTTATAACATTAAACAGGTTACATCGGAAGTCATTGAGATGAGCGATACTGTTTGAGTCTTGACACGAGCAATTCTCCAATAGTAACTTCTGCAAGTTTCCAAAGCTCTAGTATGAGCATTCTCCACTTTCAATTCCACATGTTGTTTTTCAAGATCCAAATACTTCTCCAATCTGGTCCCACCCTGCTTTTGCGGCAGGCTGGCAGTCTTTATCACTTCATTCTAACGTCTTCCACTACTTCTCATTGATAATCATCTTTTTGCACATGCCACATCTTTGAAAAAAGATAGTTCAAATCCCAGTTGGAAGGAACATCTAATGCAAGCTACGAGTTTAGATAGTTCCCTGAAAAAAATTTCCTTTTTAGGAAAATATCCCCAAACACATAGATATAATTGTCACCTTTCTTCCCACTTCCTCCTTGAGTCATTTGGTATTTCCATTGCAGATCTCCCCTCAGGTACCCATCAGTACATCAGACGCTTCTTATATCGGACATATCTCGATCGTACTTGGCGACGATAGCTTGGGGTTAAGCGAGGTTATTACCGGACTCATTTTAAGGAGCTAGACATAGAGGGTTCCCAGTTCTGCCACACTATTTAGACTCGGGATTATCACACAACCTCCGATTTACATTGGGACAGCTTTGCATATCATCGCATCAGCTGGCTATTGAGACTGGGAGGTTCCATGGTATTCCGAGACAGGAGCGGATTTGCCAGTTATCTTCCTTGGATGAGGTGGAGTCGGAGGAGCACTTTATCTTTAGGTGCCCTATATACTATGAGATCAGAGGGAGATACCATTGTCTGTTTCGTGACACACCTGTCACACTGCGATCACTCATCTGATATGAGGACTCTCGGTGCGTTGCACTCATGATACAAGAGATGTTTCTACCGCGAAAAGACCTATATCAGACAGCCTAGCAGAGTCATATTTCTCAGCCTCAAACTACCTCCTTCTCTAGGAGAAGGCGACGGGACCTTGCATCTGTGGATGATGATGACGACAATGACTTACCTACTCATAGAGATCAAAGACAGTGTCCCACTCATATGCATGTTGCAACACGAGCTACTCGACCTACCATGAGGAGGCCTCATCCTCCTAGACGACGTTGATGAATTGCAAGACCTAGCTATGGAGTATCTTAACTTCAATACTAGATCAACCAAGAAAGCTTGAGAAACTTAGCTATGGAAAACATCACATACAAGGAGAATTGCATAAGGCCACACCAAAAGTTAGAAGAGAAAATGAATTTCTAGAGAGAGAGAGGGGAGGCCGTGGGTCCTCCAAGTCCCTTGTGAGGCAAGCAGCTCAAATACATGCATGGAAAGTCTAGGTGTCAACCATATGAGTGAGCTACTTAAGTAGGCCAAGTGGGCCCCTTGCACTAATTAACTCAACTTACAAAAAGGGGGGTCTCATGTATTTTATTAATAACATGCCCCATGAGTTATGTATAACTTAGAACTTAATTAATGCTTAGCCAAAGGGGTAAAATAGGCATTACTCTTCAACATCCCCCCTTAATGGAAATTTTATTCAAACTGACACCCAATAAAGTTTTGAGCTTTTCAAACTTATCTTTATTAAGTGGGTTAGTAAAGATATCAGCTATTTGGTTGTTGGTGTCGCAATAAATTAGCTCGATCTATCCGCTACTATGCACTTTCTCCCGTATGGAGTGCTGGCCACCCCTATGTGCTTCGTCCGTGCATGATAGATTGGATTTCTCACAAGCTAAATGCAGCTTTGGTTATCACAATGCAACAATGTAGGTCTTACTTGAGCAATCTGCATATCCTCAAGTATACATCGTAACCAAATAGCTTCACAAGCGGACCTCGTGGCCGCCCTATACTCAGCTTTGGTAGATGATAGGGCACCAAGATATAGCCCCTGAACCTAGGCTAAAGCAATTGCCTGTCCTCGATCTCCGATCATCTCTATCACCTGCCCAATCAAAATCTGAATAACCTTCCAACTAAAGGTCACCATCATCAATGTATCACATATCGGGATCCGCTTGGCTGCCTTCCAATGTGATTCGGTAGGCTTACTCATGAATTGGGTTGCAATTCCTACCGCATAAGCAATATCTGGCTTGGTGGTAGTAAGGTAAATCAGGCTGCCCACCAATTGACAATAGAGAGTCTCATGTGCAAATGTTGGACCATCATCTCTTGATGGCTTGTTGCTTGCATCCATGGGTGTGCTAATTGGTTTGCTTTCTTGCATATTAAACCTCTTCAATAATTTATGTGCATACTTTGCCTGAGAGATAAAAAGACAACGCTTCCCTTTCCAAACCTCTTCCTTCACTGCTTTGCCATACCTTTTCCTTCACTGCTTCAAGAAAGAATTGGGGCTCATCTGCATCCAGAATTGTGGACATAAGTTAGGCTAGATTATGGATGCATTTTTGTTCTATGCATTTGTAGGGTTCATGAAGCAACTAGGCAAGAGGGTTTTGGATCAAATCCATTGTTATGCACCAGATCCATGTTAGGATGAGGTCACCATTTTTATGGATGGGATGGATGATAATTTGTGCACCAAGAAGATGGGAAACTGGAGACAACAGCACGATTGAGAATGATGGTAGGTGATAGGTCGGATTAGTAGTTTGGACTCAAGGTCTTCAAGTTCTCTTTCTTTACGGGTTCATATCCAAGGTGAAGAAGATGAACGTAGATGGGCGAGGGGAAATAGAAACTCAAGCATCAGTAGGAAGTGTGGTGGCATAGTCAGTCCAAAGATGTAGGGGAGAAAGAAAGAAAGCTTTATTAACGTCTTTTCCATGTCAAAAGGTGTATAAGACCAACAAATACATCAGATAGGATGGCACCAAGACGGAGCAATGTCAAAACAACATAACTAAAACCAAACTAACTAGGAAGAGAATAATGTCCAGGATTATATGGTATGACAAGAGTATCTGGATCTTTCTTAGGCCGCCATGCGCTATCCATATCTTTGTGGTGGTGTTGAAGACTCCCTTCAAGAAACTTCTTAGCTTCACCAACAGCATCATGGGAGTCCGTAATACCTTTGACCTGGACATTAACAGCCTTTTGCTCTCGCAAACGGCTCTTGGTGAACGTAGCTGAGATAAATGAAGATCAAGGTGGTAAAACAGCAGTATTAGGATCTTTAAGCACATCTGCCCAAGTTCGGACAGCGGTATGATGCTGTTCCACTTGATTTTCAAGCTGTTGGATCTTAGCTAAAGTAGTCGAATCATAAGAAGCTTCAATTTCTTTCTTGAGATTATCAATAGATGAATCCAGTTTTCTGAAGATTAGTTACATCAAGGTTAAACACATATTTGGTAGTCAATATTTATCGCACAAGTACAAACTTCAAAAATTACATGGGTAGCTTTAACATATTTTTAAAATTACAAGCTGCTTTTATGTATTCATGGTCACCTTCAATAGCTTGAGATACTACTAATATCTGACCCTTGTATTGTGACATTGAGGTTGCTCTCATGGTCTGCTCGGTTGGCGAGGGATCTAATATATGCAACAAACTTCATGTTTATCCCTTTCCATCTTGTTGGGATGGTATATCAATGTATGAAGCAGAGTCCTCCATGATGGGCTTTTTTCTGATCCTCTTGGTCCATTGGTCTAGTATGGCAATACATAGGCAGCAATAGTCTAGAAAAAGTTCCAGTCGTTTTCTAGCTACCACTTTTGTACAAACATTTTGTATATATGGGGTAGTGGCATTTAGTTCCTAGTTTTACATCTACTTCAGCATATATATTGTTGGCATCATGGTCTATTAGGTTGGCAAGAGATCTCGTCTATGCAACATAATTTATGATTATGCCTTTATATGGCATTTCTATGGCCACATGGTAATTCAACCTTTTGATTTTTAACCAAGAAAACTCTGGCTAGATACATGTTGTTCATCTATTTGGCACATTTGGATCCATTTGGCCCTCATACTTGCATTGGTATCTATATGAGACCAAAGTTGATAAGCCATCCTGGTAACAAGTGGCTTTAAATAAACATCTCATAGAACTCCGTTCTGTACCTTCTAGATAAAAACATACCATTTTGTATGTATGAAAAGTAAATTCAATATTTGACATATCGAAAGCGTTCCCTAAACCAAAGCAGTAAATCAGGGCAGTAGATCAATTTCCTATTATGATTTGCTGCCAAAAAACAATTTGCTACCTTAAAAAACAAGTTGCTGCCCTAAAAACTGAGCTTTGTTAAACCCAGGGTCACTTGCACATTATTATTGGTCAATATTTTTATATTGGGGATTAATTAGGTTTTTGTTTATGTTTAGTAGCATGGAAAGGCTGTGTAGCATTTTCTCTATGTTATTGATTTAGGCATTGATTGTAAATGATCTGCCACATATGAATGTACTGTAAATCCATGCTGTTGGTCAGCTCATCTATTGGGTGTGTGTAAGTGATTGAATGTATTGTATTACTTCATGTAGTCGAAGGACTGCTTATACACATGAACAACTGTATCTGTTCATTTCACCGACAGCTTCCAGATGGTTCAAGAATTATTTATCTCGGGTAGATAAATGTACTATCTACTTAGTAGAATGCTCATCTATCATAGGGATTAATAGTTCGGGCACGAGTTTATTGTTTTCTTTCGGGAGATACTAACTAAAAATCTACTTGTTAAAAATACTTCCTAACCCTTTCTCTAGCCAACTTCCACGAGATACTATATATAACTAGTAGGGCATGGAGAGAGGATTATTCACCAATGTATTAGCTTGAGTATAGGAAGGAGAATTAGATGCTGAAAGGAGGATCATCCATCAACATCTGTGTATTTAAAGGCTACAAGCAATTAGCAAGTGCTTAGAATCTTCACAGGTTTAGGGTATGAATCAACATGTCTCCCATCTCACGTAAGTATCTCTATTCAGTACTATCATTAATTTTAAGCTTTTAGAATAGAGCAACATCCTGGCTCTCTAGCCTTTGAAAAACATACTCTCCAAAAACTAGTAAATTTTTTTTTTCGAAAAAAAGTTGATCGATTCAAATCTTCTGGAAATTGATCAACTCGATTTAAATCTTCTCGTTACTATGCTGATTTCACAAAATAATAAGATTAATGTCAATCACGAATAGAATTAGCTTGTGACTATGGTCTTTTGGGGCCAAAATTCAATGAAATTGAAGGTGGGTAGTTGAGAACTCAAGCTAACCTACATTGATATTGTGCTCCTAACTTTTGAGAGGTTATTGAAATACAACAAGGTCAATCAATTGAGAAGTTATTGAAATACAACAAGGTCAATCAATTGTATCCTAGAGCCAGTTGATTGATCTCCTAGTAAATTCAGCCATCAGATATCCGTAAGCTTGCCCTTTGATGGTATAGTTTATCCTTTCTTGGCAATCCTCCTATCATAATTCATATATTAGGTTTGAGTTTGATGTGGTACATAACACAAAAATAATGGCACGGAAGAAGCTAAGAACATAGGAAAACAAAATGTTCCAAGTTACAAACTTGTAGAGCCTGCCATTCAGCAACAGCATTTGGACCACCGTATTTCCTTAACACCTGATCAAAACAAAAACGCAAGCAAATTTCTTCAATACAAACTTTATACTGTTTTATTCCAAAATTGCAATTATTGAAATAACCTCACCTGAAGATTGGCATTATTTAACTTCAAAAAAGCATATGGAGTTTAACATACAAAATATATGATGTGTACGAGATACTAACATAAAGAGATTATTCTCTTGCTGAAGCTAATCATTTATTATCTAATCACGAATCACAATTGGTTTGTTTTTTATGGTCCAACATATATGAAACATGAAGACACATTGGAGTAGCTAATCCAAGTATAATATTGATTCATGCATGTACATTGAATTGTGACTTAAAGAGATGGATGCTAGAAATAATTTTCTTCTATTTAGTTTCTAGTCATTATTGTCTTGAAGTTTCTTTTTCCCTCGGACACCAACTATGTGTGGACCGGGCTTGAACTTGGGTGGTCAATCCCACACCAAGAACCCTCTACCACCACACCACACAGCAGCGGATGTCTTGAATTCTTTTAAATGAGTCCCAATGCCCAAATGTTAAAAACCAAACCTGAAGTTTGCAGTCCAGCTTGGTAAGTTTGCTTTTGGATTTCATAAGACAACTCAATATACGACGTTAGTCTTTCAAAAGGATACACACAATGACAATTGTGCAGTTAACAAGATAACAACAATGATTATACAATAAAAAAAGATTAGGAGTAATGTAATGAACAAAAGATAGCGTAAAAATATGAAGGAAACAATAGTTGAATGATAGCTCACTTGAGTCAAACCTTAGTAGTTAGCTGGCAACGAAAAAGGAAAGTTCTCCCAAGGAACCTCCAACTAGCAAAATAACCCTACATTGACCTAACTCCTAGGAGCTTCTCAGGTTGTGTTGCATGATGCTCAAGCAAGGTGGCTACAAGGACCCTGCCTTGATCTTGTAAGAGGGGTGTGTGCACAAAAACTCATTAGATTCCCATGGGACCTCAACCATCCCATTGGACTAAAAACTGAATCTGGTGTTGCTGTTGACTGTGATTAATGCAAACTTGGAAGTATGGCAACAGGGAGGAACATGAATAAGTTTGGATCATCAGGTAAAAGAGGAGCAGGATTCGCATGATTTATCAATAGCAGCCTGAAAGAGGCTAACATAAAAGATGTTACGTTCACGAGTAGTTACAAGTAATTGTAAGCAACAATAAGTATTTGGGCCAAGCTTTTCCACAATACAAAAGGGTCCATAGTAGAGTGTTACCAACATCTCTGTCTGAGATTGCCCTTGAATAGATGAGCAAACCTTAGCCTTACATAAAATTTTGGCCTTCGTAAAATTTAACATTGTTGATGATGCTTATCAACGACAATTTTGTACTGTTGTTGCATATGTTGTAACTATTTCTTTGCCCTCATAATATAAACAAATGCATGTAATAGTATTCAAGTATGCAGTTTAGAACTTCAGACTGACCATCAACCTCAAAATGATAAGCAATGGTACCTAAATAGAAAGTATTTGCATAGAACTATGAAGTGAATTGTTTTTCTTGGTCAACAATAAAATGTAGTAAGCCATGGACATAAAAATTTTCCGATAAGAAGATCTGGGCACATTGAGTTGCAGTTATAGTTGCACGAATAGGAATGAAATGTGGCTACTTCGAGGACTGGTTTAACACAACCAACCAAGCATTATGAGTACGTTGCGTTTGCAGAAGGCCCAAAATAAAATCTATAAATATGTCCATCCGTTGTTTGTAAGGTATAGGCCATATTTGTAAGAGTCCTTGTGTTTTTCTGGAGTATATATTGTTGGTGCTAAAAGTACATGATAGGACGTATTGGTGCAGGTCTCTTTTCATACTAGGCCAATTAAAAGAAGCTCAAAGCTAGCTGAAGGATTTTAGAAACCCAAAATGTGCATGAATAGGGGAAGTGTGTGCATCAAAGAGGAGTAGAGTGTGTAAAGCAAGTGTACTTGGTATGCACAACGCACCATGACGAGTAAGGTGGTATTGAATGATGGGATAGACTTGGTGTGGCGAGGAATTCAGAATTTGGGCTTGGGCATAGTGATATTTAAATAAGGTATGTCTAATATCCACCACAAGATCTAATCCTAACATGAATTCAAATTAGTAGAGAACAATAAGGAGTTGGACATGCATGTTACCAAACCAACCAAAGAGTGAATTCATCCTCACCCCCAAGCTACCCCCAAGCTAGGAGTTACTTATATTCAATATCCAAGATCTCCCCCTTAGGGCATAACCATGGCATCCCCCCGTACCACCATAGCCCACCTCCGATTCAAGAGATGCCACACCTACGTGTTGGAAGGTCTATAAGGTCATCCCATAGTCCAGGCTTCACACCTAGGGGGTGAATGTCTAACCCACTCTTATAAAGTACAACCCAACCCATGTTCCAAGTGTGCTAATGCGATTAACAACTCCTCTTGCATGTTCGTCCTAGTGGTTCTATGAGTTACCGTGGGAAGACGGGATAAGGCATCATAATGGAAAAGGTTTTGAGTGTATCAGAAGATGTTTTGTGGTCCAATGACCAACAAAAACTAGGGTCATTGGACCCTAGTTTTTGAAGCAATGCAATAAGAGGGGCAACAACTATGGCAAACGTGGGAATGGATTTTCTTGAATCTATATCTAGCTCAAGGAACATATGTAATTTGCGAGCATTAGTTGGGCCTAGATGAGACGGAGTGTGGTATGGAGAAAAATCTATGCAAACAATGCAATTAGAAACAAGAAATCCCAAAAATTTGATTTTGTGGACAACTATTATGGACACGCATTATAGTCCATACTTCTCTACTTTCGACAATATTAGTGGACACATTATATTACACGTGACGGGCCTAGAAATACTATTTTACATGGTTTTCTATTTTTGGCCCTAATTTTTGAATTTCACTTTCCCTCCAAACCAATATGAAGGGAGGTAGGATTTGTCCACTATAAAAAGCCACCAAGGCTGGTCATTTACTAGTTTTGATCATTTGAGTCTTGGGTTTCTTGTAGGGGAGTTGTATTATTTTGGAGGCATTAGTTGGAGATCTGCCCGAGCTATCGGTGGCCATTGATATTCATACAGTTTCTTAGTTGGAGAATACTATGTGAATGCCTTTTGCTGTTTTTTATGCATCATTGATACTAATACCTATGAATCTGTTCATAATATGGTATCAAAGCACTTTCCTGAGCGATTGGGAGTGCTTTTTTGATTTATGGTTTCTTTGCAAGTTTTTGGATCTTATTTTTGTTTTTGTGATCTTTATGCAGGTCTAAGGATCTTTATTGACGGAATAAGATCTGCTCTCTCTTTTCTCTCTTCATCTCTCTCTACTTGGATCTTCATCTTTTGGTGGATCTTCAGCTCTCTCTTTCTAGACATTTCTGGCCGTTTATTCTCTCTCTAGCCATTTTCTCTTTCTAAATTTCTTTCTTCCGCATTTTTTGTCATTACTTTTTTGTTTGTGATCAGACTTGAGTTTTGTTAGTTGCATTGGTGTCATAGCAAGTCGGCGCCTATGATGATGTGATATTTTCTACTGGCTGTTTTTTGGAAACCCTAATTTTCAGTTTTTGGAAAAACTCAATTTTTCATCCTTTTTTGCGATAGAAGTTTGAAATAATCATATGGATTTCACTTATTCATGTTCAGATGTTACAAAAATCAGGATGGCTTCTTTGTGGTTAGATGGCCATGCAAAAGTTTGGTTTTCCATCTATCGTCAACCTCATCCTACTCTCATATGGGGGGATATTTTTAGAAGGCTGACATTTCTAGTTGCTCCATTTATGTCTCCGATGCTGTTACTGAGCTTTTTTTTGGTGTTCCTGGACCATCAGAGTACCTCGAGAGAGTTTCTTCTCCTTTCTTGCCTATTTTTTGGGGATGTTGTCACCATGTCCTTCAGTGCTGCTCACATGTGCTTTGATACTCATTCCCAGCTATAGGTGGATAGGAGAGGGAAGGGTAGCCAGCGATGGGGTGGGAGGCGTAGGAGGGGAGCGAGGGCTCCCCTTTTTCTTGACCATGGAGCGTGGAGAGAGGGCGCTACCAACCAGCCATTCCAGCGCGCGTGCGCGAGAAAGAAAGAAAGAAAGAAAGAAAGAAAGATTTTATTAATGTCCTTGAATACCCTAAGGTACATAGGACTAAGAAAAGGTACATGTCAAGTGTGCACATAGGAGCTTAAAGCTCAATCATCTATAAAACTAAATAACTGCAAATACAATGCATAAAGACAGTTGGCCCAGTAAGGATCCAATAGCCTGGAATCATATATCACGATGCCCATCAGCATGAAAGAAATGGTGGATGGTATGCTGTGAAGGTGTGATTAGATGTGCCCTGGACCTCTGTCGCCAGATAGGCCGTCGGTGTCGTCTCTGCTGCCATGGCGCTCTGGGCTGTGATCTAATAACTGACTGTCTCTCTGGCCGTCGACATGGTCTCTGATGCAAGTGTACGAAGGAGCCGGGAATCTTGGCCTCTCCATCTGAGTCGCTGCCTATGGGTACCTCGGATCTCTGTCTCTGACGGGATATGCACTCATCAATGCTCAGCTGTGTCAGGGAATGTGTACCATCTAGTCTCCTCCTCCTCAGGTCTGACATCTCTCGGATCATCAATGCGACACATCTAGGGTCCTCATAAGATTTCAAGGTAGAAAGTGTAACTGGGTGCTCTCTGAACAAGCAGTAGTACCGCCCCCGTATCTCATAGTAGGCTGGACATCTGAAGAGGAAATGTGACTCGTCCTCAATGTCATGCATAACACACATGCTACAAAGCCGGTCCTCTCGTGGGGTGCCATTGTATCTGCCAGTCTCAATAGTCAGCTGATGTGAAGAAACCCGAAACTGACCCATCGCTATCCGCAGACTATGTGATTTACTCCTCAGCAAATAACCAGATACTATGGGGCAGCCAGCCGGATCAAGAGATAGAAAGTGTGTACGATAAAACTCACTCTTGGTCCCCAATGGACCCTGCCAAGTGATATGAAGATATGATCTGTAAAGGAGGCCTTTGATGTACTGGTGGGTGCCCGCAGGTAGATCACTGATCTGGATACCCAATGTGGAGAGGAGACGGCAAGCCTGGGAGTACCATGAGAAAAGGTGTCCCTCTGAGTGTAGGCGCCAGGATGAAGATAAAGCTGCAACTACATAATGTGTACCCCCGTCCTGAAGATCCTCTAACCTCTGTATGAATGTCACAATATGGAATAAGGCCTCAATCTAAATGGGTGGGACCACGAACTCCGCCAAGATAATCTGGTGTGGTACTGAGGGCTTAGCCCGTATCATCCGGGAGAGCAAACGAATCTGGAGCTAGGAGATATATGTCCAATCAGTAGCTGTCAGACCAGTACTCCATGTCTCGGAAGCATACATAGCTGAGGGCACAACCATAGTGTCAAAGAGCCGACACTTACTAGTCGCATCTCTGATGTGTGAGCTGAAACATAGTCTCTCCAAATCTACCAGTGAGGCATAGCCCTTCCGTACCCGGGAAATAGCTGCGTGTCTCATGCTGAACGTAGGCCCCGAGAATAGTACTCCTAGATATGTATAGGAATCAACAACCTCTAGGGGACGACCATCCCATAGAAGCTCATGCCGCCTCATGAAAGACCTAGAGGTGTTGAACACCATAACCTTAGTCTTGGCCACATTCACCGACAAACCCCACCGTGTGCAGAAAGAAAGAAGAGCATCTAAGTGTCGCTGCAAACCCTCTCTCGTCCGTGAAAGCAAAACCACATCATCAGCATAAAGGAGAATATGTAAAGACCAAAAAGTGTAGGAGAGAGTGGACATCCCTGTTTGACACCAATAGTACTGACCATCTCCGGTGAAATAACTCCTGATAGTCGGACCCTGCCAATAACTCGCCTGTACAATGCTACTACCGCCTGTATAGTATCCTCCTGAAAGCCCTGATCATGAAGGCTCTGTATCAATAGATGCCTAGGCACAGAATCAAATGCCTTGCGGAAATCCACAAAGCAGCAGTATACACGCTCCCTCTTGGCCTTAGCCTCCTCAATGATGGACCTCAAAGTAAAGATATGATCCGATGTAGTATATCCCGGTCTGAAACCTGCCTATCCAATGGCATGGAGTGATCTAGCATCCATCTCTGTACTGATCTCTGACTGTAGGATAGAACCATATACTTTGGCGAAGAGGTGACTGATCATAATTGTGCGGTAGTTGTCAGCTTTCATGGGGTCCCCGCCTTTGTGGATAGGGTGAATGAGGTTTGTGGACCATGGAGAGGGAAAATCAGAGGTGACAGCTCGGTTGAATAGGATGGAGAGAAAGGGTGAGAGGATGTTGGGAGCATACTTTAGAAGTTCAGCCTCTAGCTCATCAATGTCTTTGGCTTTATGGGAATGGAGTCGTGTGATGGCCTTTTCTATAAGTTCGTTAGTGAATATGGCAGAAGTATCCGTGAGACAGGAGGTGGGAAGAGAAGGGGTATCTAGGATGGTGTACAATGATGTGGCATATGCGACCCAAGTGCTGAGGTCTGTGATCCGTGGTGGGGGTGACCGTGGAAGGAACCTCTTCTAGAATGAACCTGAGGAAGAACTAAAGAGGAGATCCATCAGTTTCTTACCCTGACCAATCTCGTATGCGATTTTCTTTTTTTTGTGGTTCTGCGGTAGACACGAGATATGGTTTTGGTCATATGAGGAAGATGGGAGCGAGCATATATGAGGTTCTGATGTAGCTGGATGCATTCCTGATCATACCAGGGGGTCTATGACGTAGCTGGTCTTTGGGTCTTGGGGATGGAAAGGCAATGGAAGCTGCAGTATGGATGGTCTGGACAAGAAAGAGGGACTGCTCCTCTAAAGTATGCTCATGTGGGAAATAGGTAAGGAGATCGGAGAGGGCTTCTCTGTATAGTGGTGTGTGATGTGAAGTGTAGCGGTAGGTGGGTTTAGCTGTAGGGGTCGAAGAGAAAATAGGTGTGATGTGGAGATGACCGACAGAGAGTGAGAGATATGAATGATCAGAAAGAGTGGTGCGATGTACAGAGAAGGATGAAATGAAGTGAAGGAGAAACGGTGAACCCATGAAATAGTCGACGACGCTATGTCCTCCACTATGTGGGAAGCAAGTGTAGTCACCAGAGCCTGGCAGTTGAAGAAGGCCATTATAAATGGCCAGTCCATGAGCCTCACCCAAATGAAGCATCTGCTCCCCATATGATGTGACTGGACCCGCTGCATCCGCCGATCGCCGTATAAGACCAAGATCATCCCAATCAAGTGCATGTATCCGCTGTGGATCATTTGCTGCTCTGTGAAATTCCGTTTGCCTAGACCCATTCCTGGCATTGAAGTCCCCCGCTAGAAGAATATATCCTCGATCCTCATATCTGATAATGTCCGATGAAATATCCATGAAAGGTGACTCCTCCTCTGAGGTGAAAGCTGATGTCTCGGGAGGGAAATAACAAATAGCCAAGAATATGTCACGATCTAACTCCATCAACCTGTGGTCCAACCTGATCCAGATATAGCGAGCCTGCTTGTCAGTGTATAGTAGCTCGACCCATGGCTGGAGAGAGTCTCGAAATAAGCAAGCAACACCACCTGAACCGCGACTAGTCAGTGCCCTCATCTTCCCTCTGCAGATAGAAAGCCAGCAAAATCCCTCAATGCAAGGAAGTCCTCTCTCAGGACTCTCATGTGTCTCAGTAAGTATAAGGATATCCCCTGTAGTACAAAAATCTCTAAAGTCTCCTGCCGTAGCTGAAGAATGGATACCATTGCAATTCCATAAACTTAACCGCAATGCTTTTGTAAGGGCCCCCGAACCGTTCCTAAGTCCAAGGGGCCCAAATCCCTATGCCTCAGATTTTTTGGGGTCCAATGTATCGGGCCTTACCATCCCGATAGATCACCCTTTTTCCCAGTGCTTTGGCGTCGCTGAAAACCTTCCTCCTTTCGGCAACTTGCATAGGTGTGAGGTCATCGTCCATGAAGACAAGGGTACCTCTCAGCCTAGCTCGTAGCCTAAGGACAGCTTGCCGCTCCTCTATTCCCGTGAACCGTATGATGAGTGTAGTTGGATCTCTTTCAGTTCTCCACGCTTTTTCCATTCCGTTGTGATGGTGGGAAAGTGTATCCGTGAGGAAACTGGATGTTTCGGTAATTGGAGCCTTAGTATCTTCAATTCCTCGCACCCGCACATTCAGAGATTTATAATTCCGCATTTCTTCTTCGGATATGGTGGCTGAGATGACGCTATTGAAAGTGTGTGTACCTTCTTTACCGTCTTCTTTGAATAGAGAGGCCCATTATTTGGTTTCCGCCTTATGTTGCTCAATCCGTTCCTCCAATTCTTGGATCTTTGTGGTGCCGGCTGGTTCTTCCTTTCTGCTCAAGGTCTCTTCCAAAGATATGATCCGGGCCATCATAGTTTGCTTCTCGATTGCCATAGCTTGTATTGTGGTTTTCAATTGACCCATTTCCATCCTTAGGTAGCCAGATTCCAGTGTAATTTGTTCCATGCAAGAGAGAAGGTACTGTTCAAATGCTTTCGTAGGAGAGTAGGCTTCTTTAGGGAATGAGAGAGGATAATGGGAGGGGGCAGGAGAACCATGGAGAAAGGAGAGGGCCAAGGAAGAGGGGGGAGGGCTGTGAGCAGGCAGCGAGGGGTTGGGAAGGGCCAGCAAGGAGAGAGAGAGAGAGAGAGAGAGAGAGAGAGAGAGAGAGAGAGAGAGCTTCACTAATGTCTTTTCCATGCCAAAAGGCATATAAGACAAATGAGTACATGTCAAGTGTGTGATACAATGGGGAGCATATGAAACATTTCCAAAACAGTAAAGAAAAGTAAGCTAAGAGAGAAAGAGCTTTATTAATGTCTTTAGGTACCAAAAGATACATAAGAGCAATGTGAATACATAGTATGATATCATCCAAGGGAGTGGGAGCATAAGTAGTCTAGCTGCTATCCAAAACTATACATAACTAAAGAAACTAGTCTCAAGTAGCTACCAAAAGAGAGAATGTGAACATGGTATAGTATACAATGTGTTGCAATTGGGTCTCATGCTAGAGTGTCATGTACAATAGTCAAACATTGCTAAAGAATGTCAAGATACATATATTAGGGGCAGGAACTGATGATAATGAGGCTGGTATTGATGTCAACGTGGTGGTGGATAACTATCTACGTGGCCGTCTGGCCCAAACCCTTCAAGGCTGCTCACTCTATGTCTGGGCATCGAAGATTGTCTCGTGGATGATTGTCACGATATGGGATGCTAGTCTCATCCTTTGACTTTGCCTCTAGTCTAGACCTTCATCTAGAGAAGAAGAGAGTAATCCAAGGTTGATAATCTTGGTGTCAAAGCTAGTCTCTTTGACATGTCTCAAATCATCAATGCTACACAAAGTGCGCCCTCGTATGAGATGAGTGATCTTAAGATAACAGGAGGATCCCGAAGACAGTGTGAAAGCCCACTATTTAGAGGAGGGCAAGAAGCCTTGCTATACCCATCTCCAAGAAGCGTGTATGGTAGTAGTCTAGTTTCACCCCAAGAGGGCTGTTCTAGGTACATTGTATGTATGCCCAGTAAATAACTTGACAAATATAAAGGTGAGTACCCTCTGGTAGCTCTGAAATAGAAATGTCATGCGTCTCCAACAAGTGAGAGGCCCAAGAATACCATGATAGCTTATGTCATGCCCACGACTGATCTCGGATTAATTATCCCATTAGAAGGTCAGTAGGCCTACCTCAACCCGTAATTTAATTATGACTATGAGGGGTTTGGGGCCCTCATGTGGATATGGTCATAATCAATGGTTGGTGGCCTAAACTCATGATGTTGGAGTTTTATGGATGACGTGGCCCAGTTAGGCTGCAGAGGTATCCAATGAAGGTGTCACAGTGCACTACTAGTGGTGCACGGGCCTTGGAGGGTATAAGTGTATCCATAGGGCTCTCACTAGTGTATGCTTGATTTGGATGTTAGTAGCTACATGCTGCTGGTGTGACTCCTCTATCTCTTGTGAGTGATTGATCCACAGGTTGGGGGGTAGATCCATCTGATCTAGGTTTGGTTGGTTGGTTGGTTTGTCCACCATCTGATTCCCTTGTGTTGCTTTGTTGTGGCTTGCTTAGCTATTGTATCCTTGGTGAGGGACTTTATAGCTTACCCTATCAGTGAAGCTACAGGGAGGAAGTTAAAGCCAAGCGAGAGTAGTACAATATATCTTCTACAAAGCTGAATACCCTTTGTATTTAAACGATCAATTTGAAAATGGTATACTCTACGAAAATGATCTGGTGTGGTATTGAGGGCTTGGCCCTAATCATCCATGCAAGCAAGTAATTTGTAGGCGAGATATAACGGACCACTCAGTAGATGAGAGCCCAGTACATCAAGCCTCTACTACATACATGGATGTAGGGGTGATAAGAGTATCAAATAGGCCGCACCTACTCTGGGCATCCCAAATGTATCTCCTAAAACAAAATCTCTTAATGTACCCAAAGTGGTGTGACCTTTCCTCAGCCTAGCAGTAGCAGTGT